>ML809948.1:54600-70588 GCA_009831015.1 Picea engelmannii | reverse complement strand
TATTTATACTAAAAAGAAGCATCTAGAGGAAGATCCTTCTAGAAGCGGAAGCTTCTATTAGGTCTTCTTACATCCGCCTAATTCTCTTTTATTGAAGGGTCTTATTAATATTGACCTTTATTACATCCGAATACATTAATCTAGCCATGTGCGGGTTAGGACCTTAACAAGGTCATCGATCCTGGGCAAGGGGTACTTGTTATTTATGGTTACCTTATTGAGTTGCCTATAATCTATACACAGTCTAAGGGTACCATCCTTCTTTTTCACGAACAGGACTAGTGCTCCCCATGGAGACACGCTGGGCCAAATATAGCCCTTATCCACCATTTATTTTAATTGCAACTTGAGTTCAACTAACTCGGGTGTGCTCATCTGGTAGGGTGTCCTAGACACCGACACCGCTCTTGGTGCAAGTTCTATCGAGAATTCAATGTCCCTTCTCGGAGGTAAACCCAATACCTCTTCCGAAAACACATCTTTGTATTCTCTCGGGATAGGGTGATCGTTAGGGCTTGGTTTGTCACCTTCGATTGTTTTCAACACCTATATTGCATACAGGGGACATCCCTTTCGGCAATACTTTCTCATTTGCAGAGCTGATATTTGTCTCACTGAGACAGGCTTTCGGATCCCTTGAAGGGTTATCTTTTTCCCTTCTTTACTTACACATTCTAAGGTTTTATGGTAACATTCCAATCTGGCTTTGTGGGTGGCTAGCTAGTCCATACCATACAGCAGATCATATGATCCCTAGGGTAATAAGTTAAGGGTTGTTTGGGTGGGGAATTTCCCCAACATCAATTGGCAGGATGGTATAACCTCTGCTACCCTTCTTTTGGTGCCAGTGGCTAACTATACCAACCATGGCTCGGTATGTTTTTGTGGCTATAGTTTACACTTATCAACAACTTTAGGGGCTATATAACTCAAATTTGAACTAGGGTCAATTAAAATAAACACTAGATGGTTGGAAATCATACCTTCTAGTTCCACTACTGAAGCTTGGTGGTCGGCTTGGTTATTATCCAAGGACGCATAGATTTGTGGCACACTCCTGGACACATCATTGACAATGGTAGTTTCCTGGATGTTATAAATCCTTTGACTATTCTGTTGTCGGTATGGATAATCTCTCAATAGATGTTCTTCCCTGCAATCCCATCATTTCAAAGGTTCTCTCTTTTGGTTATCAATCTTCATGGATATGGGTCCAGAAGTTTTATTTCCACTCAAAGAGGGAAAATTCTGTTGGTGCACACTCTAGTCTGGGAAGCTCATTCTCGGGTTCTTCTTATAGTTCTTAAATCCTGGGGATTTAATCCCCTTTCTCTAAAATCTTGAACTATTCTTTTGTTTCCATCCTTCGCGAGGTTTTTCTCGATGCCCAAATTGTTCATGACAATAGGTTACCTTTCAAATAGTGCCTTCTAGAGTCTTTGGCTCATCAAATTCAATTCTATTTCGATAGTCCTTAGGTAGTCCACTGATGAAGCGTTGCACCTTTGCATTTTCCACCTTGATATAGGGTACATACCTCAACAAATTGAGGAATTTGTTGACATATTCTTCTATAGTGAGTTGTCCCAATTTGAGTTCATAAAACTCTTTAGTATTTTCGTCAAAATATTTTTCCGACAGATACGTCTTCTGGAAGTATTTCTCAAACTGTTCTCAGGATAGGTCCTCTTCGCGAACCCCTTTCACATTCTTAAGGTCTTCCCATCAAATGGAAGCCTTTCCGTTCAAGTTTAAGGTGGCCACTCGGGCCTTCACTTTTTCTGAGAAGTCATGGACTTTGAAATACTTCTTTAGTCCAAACAGCCAGGGCTCTGCTTCCTCTCCCTTATTTATTTCATTGTCGAAGGAGGGTGGTTTGGATTTTTTGAATTCTTCAAATTTATGACCTTTGGAAGACTTTTTCTTCTTTTATTTCCTTCAGGAATAGGAACTGGTTCTGCTACTACAAGAGCCCTATGAATCGCCATCTTCCTTCTCAAAGGAATCATCCGATGCTTGTCCTTTACCTCTAGGGTGGACCTTTTTCGAGGTGCTCCTCTCAGTGTGGCCACTGATATGGTCATGTTTCTGAGTTTCAGGTTCATGCTGCATTTGTATTTGTAGATCAAATAAACTCTGCAGTAAAACTGCGTTAATTTATGTTTGCTTTTCTTGTTCTTTCATCATCCTTTCATTGTCAGCCTTGCCACTTTGTAATTTGACCATGAGACTCCTCACAGTCTCAGCTAGATCTTGAGGGGTCCCTACTACCCTCCTTTCATCAGACTCTTCATCTCTATTGTGGGAGCCCTCTCCCATTTCATGGTGAGTCACCATACTATGCGTTGATAACTTCCCGCGGTTGATCTTCCTCTTGTGTGCAAAAGGAGAAAAAAACACTGGTTGTTAGTCAATATTTATATTTATTTATAACCAGTACATAATTCATATTTTCACATGTACACACACACAATAAGGGTTTTTCATTCTTAACTTCGTCTTTTGATTAGGAAGGTTAAGATAGGGGGTCACTCCTTTTAGGAGTGTTTCAAATGGAGCTTCTGCATAACATGTTCATGAGCCCAAGCAAGCCAAGTGTTTTAACCATGCTCTGATACCAATTTGTAAGACACTCACTATGCCATAATAATTTTTTCTCCTTTTCTAGAGGGACATAATCCCCGAAGTCCTATGGGGCTTAGCATAGGCTAGATCTTCCCTCTTTCCACCTCCATGTGATCGTTGGTTATGACCACAAGCCAAACAACTAGGCTCCTTTTCGCATTTCGCGACTCAACGATATAAGCAAGTTGAGTCTTTCGACTCTGCAAATCCTGAAATGCCAAAATTCTGAACCCCGAAAGGGCTGGCAAGTGACAAGCTCCCCGCTTGGGTCTTGTCCACGTGACCTTGTTTCATGACCATGCACTAAATTGACAAGGCACTTACCGGCTTTTCACGATTTGGGGAATTGCAATGTGATGTCTCTTCCTCTCCCTTTCAAATCCCTGAAACTCCTTAATCTCCAAAGTTCCCCTCCAAAGGGAGATCGACGGCTATAAGCCTCCCTTGATCCGATGGTCCTGGCCATATCGAGATTTCAGAAATCAGGAGTTTGAAATGCAAGAGAGTCAAGTCTTTCGACTCTTCAAACCCCGAAACCTGATACTCGAGTTCTTGTATGAGATCCAATGACTCTCGATGTCTTCGATCCAACGGTTCAGATATTTTCTGAGTTTTGTGAACCGGGAGTTCACGATGCAACGACTCCAAAACTCTTGTCACTCCAATCCTTGAATCCCGATATGGGCATTCGTGTAGGAGATCAACGATCCTCGAGGATTTGGATCCAATGGTCCACGAGATTTTAGAGCTTTCCCCGAACTCTGACCTCTCACCACGCGTCTCCTCCGATGGATGATCTAGATCCTTTAAGGACTCCTCCTTTCTTCCACAGAGCACATCAAGGTTTTGGGTACCGGGATTTCGCAACTTGCGAAGACAAAGGTTCTTGCCCTTTGGTTTCCCGGGTGCCGAAACGTCAAAATGTTGACCAATAGCCACGTGTCCCTCTAATGTACGGCTACAACCTTTAACCACGATCAACCGTTATGATCTTTTCAGGATGATCCACGGTCATGTTCAAATCCCGGCTTTCTCAAACTTATTCACACTTAAAACTATTTCAGGGTTTTGGTTATTGGGATTTCGCGACTCGCGATGACTAGGGTTCTTGCCCTTTGATTCCCCGAGTGTCAAAAAGACAAAACGCTTACCGACCACCATGTGCCCTTATAAAAGGATGATCCAGATACTCCCACGAACCTTGGGGATCTATGGCCCTGATTTCTTTGCTACTCACGAAGATAAAAGAAAAGGGTTGAGGCATTTAATGCCCTCATTTCTTCCTCCAGTCTAACAGTCATGATTGACCTTAGACCTTTCGACAAGATCTCGTCCATCAATCGATACTTATCCACACTTTAAACTATATCAGGGTTTTGATTGTCAGGATTTCATGACTCACGATGACCAAGGTTCTTTCCCTTTGATTCCTCGAGTGTCGAAACGCTGAAACTCCTACTAACCGCCACGTGTCCTTATGAATGAACAGTTCTGGTACTCTCATGGACCTTGGGAATCTATGGTCCCGATTTCTTCACTACTTACAAAGATAAAAGAAAAGGGTTAAGTCATTTAATGCCCTCGTTTCTTCCTCCGATATAACGGTTGTGACTAACCTTAGATATTTCGATGGGATCTCGTCTGTCAATCGATACTTATCCACATGCTGTCATTTCGAGATTTCGCAAATCGGGGTTTTGGGACTTGTGAGTACAAGAGGGCTCGCACTTGGATACCCTGGGTGTCGAAGTGCCAAAATATCAGGATTTTAAGAGGACCATTCTTCCTCGTGCAGAATTACTAAGACTTGCACCTTCAAATCCGTTTTCAGGTTCTTGGTAAGCTTTCCAAGAAGGGTGTCTCTACGGGAAAATCTATCTAGGATATTACCTTAGACAGATAAGAGTATAGATTTCCTGAGAACAAACTTGAAGTCTGAATTAGATTGGTATACATATATATAGTGATTTATAAAACATAAACCATACGTAGTCTTTCCATTATAAGCATGCAACCACCATTTTTGGTCAAAGAACCATACAGATAGTCTTATACTGAAACCATTTATAATTGCACAGACTATGATCGTAAATGTTAGAATATACATTTCAAGATGCAAGATGTAAAACACTTATCAGAAATAACACCATATGTGATTGCAACTGTTGAGAGGGGTGCTCGTTTCCACCCAATCGTAGGCTCAGCAACTCCCCACGGATTTACCACTAGCCACCCCTGAGATGAGACCACGATGCTGCGAGACTGAGTCTCTATTTTCTAGTGGCCAAGAACGAAGGTTACTCTCCTTCTTCTCTACTATCACTCACTTTGTATTTTTCCAGAGTTCTCCCTTTTTTTCCTCTTTCCCTCGCGTCTACCCCCTTGATTACACACTCTTCTTGCCTTTTTCTCTTTTCGACGAGGTTGTGTGTGGCACGATCTTCCTCATGGTGGTCATGTCTGAGGACTCTATAGATGGGCGGTTCACCCCCATCCATCGATACTCATAAGGAGCCATTTACCTACCAACCTGGCGAGTTATTTAATTTGGGGCCAGCAAGTCGCTCTTGGTTCTCCGGGCTAGTGAAGTCCAAATACGGTATTGGTTTCAGTGGAAGTTAACACCACCATTCCAGGTGCCTTCCACCACCTTTCTTCAACCATCGTGGTCTCTTTTTAAGCACAACTCCCTCTCAGTGGTCCTGCAATATATATATTTATAATATTATTTACATTCATCGACCTTTTTCACAAGGTCCATTCACATCACACATTCACATTTCTGAGTTTGCCACAATACTTGGCCAGTATAGTTATTTTTATAGACTGGGGGAAACCAGGTGTTACAATGAGGAAGCACCATAAAGAGGACATTTCAAGAAGAGTTTAGTCAGGGGAAGTATCCCCAAGGATAGTTCAGTTAGGGGGAGCAACCCAGGATGGAAAGATACATTTTCCATTAATGACAAAGGGGGAGAGATTTATCAGATGCATGATAGAAATGCTTGGAGAGAGAGCACAAAGTCATGGTTCTAGGGAGAGCAATGGTCACAGGGGGAGCATGAATTTAGTATTGCATCAAATTGTTTCCATCAATTCCAAAGGGGAATATTGTTGATTAATTGGGCTAGTTTTCATTGATGTCAACCCTTGAAGAAAGTCCAATAGAGAATTATGGTAGAACAATGGTTTGGGTAATGGACCCAAGTTTTTTTTATGGATAATGGTATTAGTTTTGACATATTTGTAGGTACGAATATTCTATATGGATAGTACATGTCATCCCATTTCTAGTGGTATGTGGATCGTCACATAACTCCTCAGAGTTAGATATTTATGACCATGTGAAGTTGGAGAACCCTCATGAGTCATCTAGAAACCCCATAAGGTCAAAGTAATCAAAGTGGTTGCGAAGAAGAAATTATTCAAACAATAAAGTGAAGTGATGAGTGTACTATAAGTCAAAGTGGATACAAAAGCAATTATTTAAATAATAAATTTAATGGAGAAATTACTAAGTGGACAAGTGGTTAGAAGTGGGTTAGCCCTAAAATAAGGAAAGTGGGTTAAGATGGCTAGAAGGTAATTTAAATAATAAAGTGAAGTGATGAGTGTACTATAAGTCAAAGTGGATACAAAATAAATTATTTAAATAATAAAGTTAATAGAGAAATTACTAAGTGGACAAGTGGTTAGAAGTGGGTTAACCCTAAAATAAGGAAAGTGGGTTAAGATGGTTAAAAGGTAACCCCTTGAGGAAGCTACATGAAAGTATAAATAAGAGGCAAGGATATCTCATTTTAATTACACTTGAGCATATTGAATATATACAAGTGACTGAGGTAACCAAAGGATATCTAAGCCGAATTTCAAAGGGAAGGTGAAGTAAAGAAGGTTGGAATTCAAGGGAGGATAAATTCTTTTGATGATGCTTTCTAAGGTATGTTATTTACAGGTCATCTCACCATTTTTGAAATAACGTTTTTTTCAAGAATGATTCAGACTGTGAAATTGGGAGGCCATTGAGGAAACATATCCAAGTAGTTGTGATAAACATTTCATCTTATGGGTCTTTGTGTTTTTGGATTTACACTCCGTGGAAAATAGGGTTTGTGGCTAGTCCTGAAACTAGTCTAAAACATGTGTTTTAGGTAAAAACATCATAACTTCTTCATAACAGATCCAAATTCAGTAATACGAAATGTATTGATTAGAGTACAGGTTTTAGTATTCTATGTACCATTTTCAGATCCATACAAAAAATATTCCGTGCGAGGAATTCTCTACTAGTTCACTCTCTAGAATAAGCCAAAATTCAACAAGGTGTGCCATTTTTTCTATAACTCCTTTTCGGATAGGTTCCAAGTAGTGAAACCTAGAGGAATTTCATAAAATACACTGAAGAACAATGTGTACTATTTTTATATCTTTATTCATTATAGGTACATAATTATGAGTATTGCAAGTTAGGCTTGTTGACTAATCCAAAACTAGTCATGTGAGACTAAAGTAAAATTTGATAAAAATGCTAGTCTCTTGTTAAGGAAGGTTTGCAGGTAAGTGATCATATACACCAGGTTTGTTACAGAGTTACAAATAAGATTTGGATGATGAAATTTGTGAGGGATTTTGGTTGAGGTATGTTACAGATAGAGGTTGTATAACAGTGAGGTTGTGGCATATGGTTTGATGTAATGGTTTATGGTATTTGTTTATGGATAGTGTGAGGTATTGCTAGAGATATTTTGATTGTTATATTGGTATAATTTGGTATATGGTTGAGGTACATTTTGGGTGCATGGTTGATACAAGTAGTTGATGATTTGGCACATACATGAAGTGTATAGTTGATGATGATGGTACATCTTGATGAGTCATAGTTTATGTGTATTTGATGCATGATTGGTACATATTTGGTTCATGGTTTATGCACTCGTTGATGGTACAGGTTCAAGTACAGGTTGGTGCATGGTTGATGCACTTGTTTATGGTACATGTTGATAATAGGTTATTTGGAAAGGTGATTGTGACAGGTTATTTGTACAGGTTTGGTGCATGGTTGATGCATTTTTTTATGGTATAGGTTGAGGTACAAGTTGATGTATGGTACATGTTGGCACATGTTATTGGTACATGTTGTTACAAGTTGATTACAGGTTGATTGGTATAGGTTTACATCAGTATATCTCATAGTGATAGTGTGACCATGGTTCCATCATTCTATTGCTATGTCAGGGTGGTTGGACGGGGCAAGCACAAGTGGTTGTAGCCACCTTATGATTGTAGTTGAAGAACATAGGGGGGTGTAGCCTCCTTCTATTTGTAGCTAGAGAATTGGGGAGTTGGAGCTTCCTTCAAGTTGTAGCCTGAGAAACTAGGGGGTTGGAGCCTCATTTCAGTTGCAACTGGAAAAAAAAGGAAGTTGGTGCTTCCAATGAATTTAATTTTTAAAGACATATAAGAAAAAGAAGTATATGGTTTTCTCCCGCTTTGGGTTTCCAGGTAAAAAAATTGGTGTACTGTGTATGTGTATGATTTCTCATTTGTTCATTGTTTATTTACTCTGAAACTATTGGATGATAATGCTACATTGATATAACACTTGCATTTTATGGTTAAAAAGGATTAATTTTCTTTATTATTGATTCACCCCCCCCCCCCTCTCAGTAATCCAAAAACGTTTTCACAACAGGGACACCTAAAGAAATGGGAAAAAAAACATCCATCCCATAAACCAATTAGTATGGGGAGTTGCCAATTGATATCTTAGTAGTAAGTTTGGCATCCCATATTTCATTGACCATCTTGTTGTGCCATGACTTCTTGTTATCTTGCAACAACTTTTTGATGATGTTAACTAGAATTGTCTTGGAAGACTCTGCTAATCCATTCCCTTGAGGGTAATAGGTAGTATAATGTCCTAAAGTAATTCGATATTTGTTGCAAAAATCCACCATCTTATTTGATTTGAATGTTGAGGCATTATCAGTGATGATCTTCTTGGGACATCCAAATCTTGAAAGAATATCAGTTTCTAAAAATTTAATACTCACAACATCAGTAGCTTGCCTTGTAGGTATAACTTCAATCCATTTGGTAAAATAGTCAGTGGATGTAAGGATCCATTTGTGTTGGCCTGATGATGGTGGATGAATTTCTCCAATGAAATCCAAACCCGACTGTTGAAAAGGAGTTTCATTTGATATCGTTTTCAAGGATAAAGGAAGTAGTTTCCTTTTTCCTTAAAACATTTGACAGTTATGACATGAGGTAACATTTTTATGAACATTTGCAAATAAGGTTGGCCGCTAAAAACCAACTCTTAGGATTTTGTTGGTAGTAGTATTCCATTTCAAGTGTCCACCACAATATCCTTCTTGAAATTCCTGCATAAATTTATCTGCCTCATCTTTTAGTAAACAGTTTAGTAAAATTCCTCTAGCATTGTTCCAATATAAATTTCCATCTAAAATACAAAATTCCATAGCTTTGAGTTTAAGAAACCTAGCTTTAGTCTTGGTCAAACTAGGAGGATCTTGTAAATTATGTAATACAAAAATCAGGTCTGCGTACTAGGGATAGATTGCAAAAGCCTCTGTTACTTTTGGAGTAGCCTGCTCTTCTTGTTCATCTAGTGCAGCCAGAAAATTTATATCCAAAGCATGAAAATTATATTCAACCATTAATTTAGCTAATCCCTAACCTTTAATGAGTTTAGTAGGTTTGATTTCAATATCATATTAAGTGATAATAGCAATCCATTTACCTCTTTTTCCATCAGGACTATCTTGAGTCAGAATTTATTTCACCACAAAGTTTGGGACATAAGCAATTATATGTGAATGAAGAATGTAGAATCTAAAATATTTTATCTCTTTTACCAGAGTGAATGCTTGTTTTTCCATGATATTGTATTTCAATGCAACATCTCTTAAGGATTGACTAAATAAAGCAATAGGAAATTCATGGCATTCATTATTTTTTTGTAAGAGCATTGCTGCAATAGTATGTTAAGAGGCAAATGTGAAAATGAGGAAATATTTCGTGAAATAAGGGTTTATCAACATAGGGGATCGTGTTAAGGCTTGTTTTACTTGATCAAATGAATGTTTTGTCTCTGTAGTCCATTTTATTTCAGTATCTTTCTTCAACATGCTTGTTATATTTCTTAGAAGTTATTCCATATTAGGGATAAATCTCCTTATAAAATTTATTTTGCCAATGAAAGATTGGAGTTCTTTTATATTCCTAGGAGGACCTATCTTTAGAATAGCTTCATTTCTACTAGGATCAATTTGGATTCCATTCTTTGAGATGATATGTCCTATTAGTTTCCCTTCTTCTAAGCCAAATAATGTTTTCTTTGGGTTGAGAGAAATTCCAAATTTACTGCATTTTTCAAAGACTCTTCTCAGGTGGAGAAAATGTTCTTCATCTATTTTTGAAAAAACACTGATATCATCAAGACATATAACTATGAACCTGCCTAGTTCATCCACAAAATAAATATCCATTTCTCTTTGAAATGTAGCTCCAACATTCATTAAGCCAAAATGAATTTTCACATACATGAAAGTACACCAAGGTGTAGTAAATGTTTTTTTTCTTGATCTTCAGGATGGACTAAAACTTGATTGTAACCAGAAACACCATCTAATAGAGAAATTCTACTGGACCCAACCACATTCTACAAAATGTGATCCATTTTCTAGGCAAAGGGTAGTTATCTTTGAGATAGACTTTATTAAGATTTGTTGGCACAGGGGCAGACCCAGGGTTCAACGCTACAACAACGCACCGACAAAGACCTAACTACCAACCCTTTCAACAACACCTATGAAGTAGATGAAGTCTCACTCGAGATAGAAGCAAGGGTGGTTGCAAGACTCAGGTGTCTGCAACCTTAGCTAGGACACAGATTTGTGATTGTACTACTGAATAAAGCACTTAGCACTGTCAGTTCCTCAATATGAAATCAATACCCACTTCACTGATAAGACAAAGATTCGTAGCATTCTCACTAAGCTAATGTATTTAAGCACTTAGCATAGGTAAGAAAATCAGATTGAGCAGATCAAGCACTAAGCATGGGTATATAGATCAGATATAACATTCTCACATATAATAAGCACAAATAATAATTAGATCTATCTAAATACATCAAAGCACTTAGAAAATAACATGTGAACACATCAAGACAAAGCACAAAGTAGCATAACAAATTATTTACATGGCTCACCCCCACCCTAGGGCTACGTCCACCAACTCTTCTTCTTTATTGTCTTCAATCAATCGGTTACAAGCACAGAGCCTCTAAACTCTTACTCCACACATGATAGAATATTTGTGCAGCTTGCTAGATCCTTCTTCCTTGTGTTACAATACTAAGACTTCCACAATCCGCTACAAGGACCTGCACTTAGATCTGCAAGTCTCTTACAGTCATGCACAAAGAAATTACAGACTCTACTTTCACTTAGCATACATTCACATCACATAGATGCACCACGACTTCTATCTAGTCTAAGAATCTATTTATATATACAAAATAGGCCTAAACATGGGTAAACCCATGGGTCGAAATCCCAATCCCATTACATAATCCCAAAATCCCAAAAAGGACCCAAAAAGGGGAAGAGATCTTGTGATATCCACTTTGTCTTCTGCTTCTCCTTCGACAGGCTGTCGAAGTCCCAAAATAGGTCAACATGACCAAGAATCTCCCAAAACTTGGTCAAGGGCCAACAGACCCCCAACACTCACATGTGAATCATTCTGAGTCACTATGGTCTGATCAATTCTACTTCAAATGCCTTGAGTTTGGCTCGAGTTGCTTTGACCTGATTCTTTGCTACAGATTCTTGCTTGGTGAACTCCTAGATCTCTGCGTCATTCACTAGCCCTTATAGGCACTGTTATGCTATAGTGACAACCTTTTATAGCTCTGCTCCTCAACTTTCAACCTTTGTGAACAATTGGCATGCCTTATCTTACACAAGTTGGAGCCATTGAGTTACTTCCATAACTTTGCTCTGGATCATATGGATCTGTTGTTGGGTGGTGCGTTTCTCTTGGGATCTCTTCATTTTGTCTACAGCTGATAGGGACTTCAGTTGCACCTATAATGTGTCTGTGTTCTTCTTCGCTTCCTGGAGCTGCGACTCGAGTGTCTACAATTCTGGATTCTCAGCGAGATTCTCATACGTTTGGGCATTGTGATTACTCAGTTGCTTGCACTCCTCGAAAAGAGATTTCAATCTCTCAACTGCACTCTGGGCAGTTGCTTCCCTTTGATCTCTTACATCTTGCGGGGTTTCAAGCACTACGCGTAGCTCCAAATCTGCTATGCATTTCTGTAGTTGCCGAATCACTTCTTCAAGTTTTGCCACCTGTTGTGGGACTCTCTCTTTGACCTTTACTTCTATAACTGTCATAGATCGAAGTGATTTGTTGACCCTTTCCTTTACTTTGAGTTCCCTCGTGAGCAACTGTTCCTTGCTTTGCTTCAATTGTGCTCTTTCTTCATCCCACTTCGCTTGGAGTGCAAGATTTTCCCATTCTATAGTATTATGTTGCTTTAAAAGGTCTCCCTGTACTTGTTCTAAATCCTGGGTTGCTTGCATTGTTTCTTCCTATGCTCACCGAAGGCAAGCTTCAATTGTATCAACAATTCAGTGGAGTTGAGCTGACTCATCTCTTAGTTTTGGTGTTTCCAATGGCAGAGATGCAGTGGAAACTGCGCGGATGGACTGTAGTGCCTGATGCACCCATTGAAGTTCAACCTTAATTCGATTATATATCTCCTCCTGATGAGCCACTTGCTTCTCTTCTATATCCAGTAAAGCCTCATTCAGGGCTGCTACGATGAAATCGAAGTCATCTAAGGTGAGGGTAGTTTTCATTTTGGTCATAGAGGCTTTCAATTTCTTCCAATAAGAAGGCTTCGGGGGGGAAACCTTCCTTTTCTTCGAGGGATCCTCCTCATCTCTAGTTGGTGTAACCTCACCTTTATGTTTTTCAACTTCTGGGTCATCTATCTCTCTGCCATCTCCTCCTTTCACAAGTGAGATGGAAGCAGTCTTCGTTGAGGTACTACTTACATCTTAGGCTTCTTCATTTTTCTTTGTCTTACTGGGTCTAGGTGTATCATGCAATGGCTCTGGATTGTCAATGTCGGACATCTCCGCAGGATATACTGGAATGAGGAGGTCTGTCGACCAGTCTTTAGTAATCTCTTCTAAGTCCTCCTCTATCAACTTGTAGTAAGACTAAAGTTGCTTCTTGTTCTCATCAGCGCGCGCTGTAATATAAATGAAATGGTGGTCCGTGATGAATTTCATTAAATTTCGAAACCTGTGGAGAGTATTTGGCGTGATGCAAGGCTCGAACTGGATGGTTTTCTTTAGCTAGTTGTAATATGTGTGGAATACAACATTTGACTACCATTTCTTGTTCATGTCACTGGAATACCACAATGTACTGAACTTCGCGGCCATAGGTTCAAAGGGATCAATTTCTGGGAAGGTCTCACCTTCCAACATCTCCCATGCGATGAAACCGATTAGTATTAGAAGCCAGTTGAAGTGGAACTCATATCCTTGATATTGTGCTTCCCTGCAGTCCAGTTCCAACTGGTTCACAAGGTACTTCACCCAATTCATTTTTATATCCCCCACACACTTTCCTACAAGGTCGACTACAAAACCAGTCACTTGGGTGGGTCGGTTCTTGTGGACTAACTTTCCTGAGATCAATTGATAGGGAAGGTGCACTGAGCCACTCTAGATAGAAGCTACCTTGTAGCCTTGCATTCCCTTCTCGACATCTCCATAAGTGTCCTTGATCCTTTGTGTGAGAGCACGGTCCATGGATTTTCCAGGATAGAAATCCTATGAGCCAGGTCCTTGCATGCTAAGCTCGATGATCCAATTTATCAACGTTGGATTCACTATTATACGACAATTTAACCACAAGTATCCACCATGCTAATAGGACAGTAGCATCTTGATGCATGCATTCACTTCTTGGTTCCTTTCAAAGTGAGGAATCTTCACGACATTGAGCAGTGTGGACTGTGTGAGGTTCATAGTCCATGACTAGGGAACTATCTTTGAATTCTCTCCCTTTGTTATGGTCAGGTATTTATGTGGGGCGAGCATGTTGTAGACCTTCCTATCACCAAGGTTGAAGTCACTAAACTTCAACGCTACAATATTTTCTTGGTCTACGCAAACTGTACATATCCCCTTCGAGAGGTATGCAGTGACCAAAGCATACTCAAATTATCTGGGCACACTGTCTCGATTGATTGCATTGATCAGAGGTGGTAGATAGGTCGGTAAAATGCTCATAATCAACTTAGCATTCGCGAGATTTTCTTTGTGCTTGGTTCTCTTTTCATCGGCTGGCCGAGATGTTCCAACTCGAGCAGTGGATAGAGAGGTTGGCAGTCCTCTCATGGATGATGCTTGTACACTTGTAGATAATCCTCTCTCTGACATGACTCTTTCATTCATCAGGTCGATCAAAACTTCTTCAACAGATTTCTCTGCAGTGCTCAATTCTTCCAACATACGCACTCAGGGTTAACAATCACGGGTTCGGGGAACAACTTAGACACAGTACTAAGATAGAGAGAAAGAGTGTGATGATCATTGTATAAAATTTCCTTAGTCTACTGGCTCGAATTCTCAATTGGAAAAAGTTTTCTCAGTGTGTAGTGTTAGCACTTTGTAAATTTTGTCCAGCTGAATAGACAAACGACATAGGTAACTGTTTCAACCAGCTATAGAGCTAAGGTACTAGCTTTCTCAACTCAGAGAGGACTCTCTTGTGTCACTGGGTATATATATGGAAATTGGTGGCTAGAATTGGTTTGTTTTGGGAGGTTTTAATAAAGTTGTTGGCAAAGAAGGGGAGGAACATTGTGGGCTATGAAGTCAAAATTATGAAATTGAATGAAAACAATGATCAACCAATTGAAATTTCCATAGCATAAAGGCTAAATGAGGCTATGAATTTGAGTTATAACTTGAACTTAATTAGAGTGGTAAGAGGAAAGAGAAACAAATAACTACATCAGAGCATTATGAAAATGAATTCTGAATTAGCTAAGTGGAAACATACATAGTTTAAATTGCTTAAGCAAAGAGCATCAAATGATGAATTATGGGGCTTTAACTCTCCAATTTAAATAGAAAAAAAATGTATATGGCATAAAAAATCACAGGAAATGTTGGGTATGTGTTATATTCTTTGCATGTGTGTGTGTGTGGGTGTGTCAGATACGACAACTGCGTCTAACAATCCCTTCGCCTAGAGCTCTATTGTGTGCATTAGGCACTTTCCTATGGGGGTCCCAGGGGCGGGGGGGAGGTATGCCCCCCCCTAGTTACGCGCAGCATTCGGGGCAACGCCTCGAAAACAAATTTTGGGCGACTTTTGCTATTTTTAGCGGATTTTACTATTTTTAGCGGATTTGTAAATTAATCCCGGATTAAGGGATTAGGGTTTTGGTATCTACGAAATACCTAAAAACATTGTATATATTGTATGGAGAATGGAAAAATTTGATATAATGAAAATAAGAAAGGTTTTCCCAGTTGAGGGTTTCTGGTATAAAATCTTTGTGTACTCTGTGTATGAGCCATTGATTAATTTCTATATTGCTTAAGAATATATATGCATTGCTTTACTTCGCAGGTTTAAAACTTACATGTGGTATTAGAGCTCGTTTTTGGCTTCAGAGGGATGCCTTTGTTGTTGAGGGTTTGGCTCGGTCTTGATAGATCAAGTTTATCTTGGGTCTATGATAAACCTGGGTTTAGTGGGAGATTTTGCAGTGGAGATTCGAGTAAAGAAAGAGGAATGGTGAGCTCATCTAGAATCGAGATAGAGAAGTTCAACGGTAAAAACTTTGAGCTATGGAAGCTCAAGATGGAGGACCTTCTTGTAGACAAAGAACAATGGTCATTGTGGATCCTAGTACACATCCTACTGGTACACCATCTACAAGCACACAAGCTATTGGTACACAACCTACTAGTACACAAACTACAAGTACACCAGTTACTGGTATGTCGAAGGAAGATTGGGACAAGTTGGACAGAAAAGCAAGGAGTACTATTCGACTCTACTTGGAAGATTCAGTGTTGTTGAATGTCTCGGGAGAATCTACAACCAAGGAACTATGGGATAAGTTAGGGAATTTATATCAATCAAAGTCCTTGGTAAACAAGTTGTTTCTTTGAAAGAAGCTATATCATGTTAGGATGGAAGATGGAGATTCTGTGACAGAACATCTAAATGCCTTTAATACTCTGGTAAGTCAACTTGGATCTGTTAATATTACGATTGCAGAAGA
>ML809948.1:27959-47386 GCA_009831015.1 Picea engelmannii | reverse complement strand
ATATTCACTTTCATGTTCTTGAGCATTCAACCCCTCATTTTGGATCTGTTTACATGCTTGGATGTTGTGTTGAATATCCTGAGCATCATTAAACATTTATTGTAAGGACTTAGGTCTTCTTTCCATCAGGAGGAAAGACAAATTTGGATGAAGAGTAGTTGAATAATGGAGCATGGTAGCAACTTCAGTGGGTTGAATTTGTTTGGAAAAATTGTAATAGATACTGGAAAACCTTCTACTGAATATAGAAATAGTTTCATTGATCTATTTTTTTAAGGCATAGAACTCTATAAGCTGTAGATCCAAAGATTTCATCCTGCCCCAAAACGTTAAAAAGACATCCTTCAATCCCTCCCATGAGCTAATTGTCTCTGGCTACAAATGTTTAAAACAGTCTTTGGTGTCTCTTTTCAAGGATTGAGAGAAGGCCCTCATACAAAAATCATCATGGTCAATCTCAAACAAATCTATAAAATGCTCAAACCCTTGGATGTGTTTTTTAGCTAAGATGGCATCAAGTTCGCCATCAAACATAGGTAGGTACTCATAGTGTTTTGGAGGAAAATCATGAAGGATGTGGGGTAAATTTAAGGGTATGTATATATGTTGAGTCTTGGAGGGTGTTGGATCAACTGCAGGAGATGAAATATCAACCCTGGTTTCATTAGGCTCATCAACTTGGTTATGGTCATCACATGGCCCAGATGGAATTTTTTTTATTAAAATCAGTGATACAGTGAGGATATGCATGTACAACTTTAAGAGGAGGATATAAAATTGCAATATTCTCATGATCATCATTAGAATAAAACAAGTAAAGAAAAATTTGTTTGGCATGTTCAAGGAAGGACCAGAGGCAACTTATAACAAACAATAAAATGCCTTGGAAAAAAACCATTTTTAAGCACTTGTTTTCTTCCATAATGTATTTTCATACCTCTATCAAGGGATCTCATCTTCCAGTGGAGTCTCTGAATTACATTCGAAGCTTGAGTGGAGTCACCAATAATGTTTTGGAAGCTGGATTATGCATTGAAAGTGGAGTCGCCATTGAAAATTTAAATTTCTGGATTCTTCTACCAGTGGAATCACCTTCAAAAATATTGTTGATGTGTGGAGTCACCAAAGCAGGAATGCAACCAAATTGTGCCTAAGTTTTTGTTTCTCTCTTTCCCAGGGAAAATTTTTCAATTTCGTCCCCGGCAATGGCACCAGAATGTTAGCACTCTGTAAATTTTGTCCGGCTAAATAGACAAATGACAGAGGTAACTGTTTCAACCATCTTTAGAGATGAGGCACTAGCCTGCTCAACTCAGAGAGGGCTCTCTCATGTCACTGGGTATATCTATGGAAATCAGTGGCTAGATTTGGTTTCTTTTGGGGGGTTTTAATAAAGTTGATGGCAAAGAAGGGGAGGAACATTGTGGGATATGGAGTCAAAATTCTGAAATTGAATGAAAACAATGATCAACCAATTAAAATTTACAGAGGATAAAGGCTAAATGAGGAAATGAATTTCTTTAACTTAATTAGAGTGGTAAGAGGAAAGAGAAACAAATAATTGCATCAGAGCATTACGAAAATGAATTCTGAATTAGCTAAGTGGAAACATACACAGTTTAAATTTCTTAAGCCAAGAGCATCAAATGATGAATTCTAGGCCTTTAACTCTCCAATTTAAACAGAAAGAAAATGTATATGGCATAAAAAATCACAAGAAACACATACAATGAGGGAAGACAAAGCTCATATCACCACCATTAGAATCTTTTCATAGAGACTTCAAAACTATTGCACATGTATTCACTTCAGCCCAAGAAAATTACATTGAAGTTCAGAACCACCACCAATGTGCTCTTGCACTTCTTCCCACCACTAATACACTCAGAATCTCTAACACTTATACAATTCGAGTTCCTTCAGTGTGCAACCGGTTACAATAACTGAAATGAAACGTTTCAGCTTCTACAATGATTACAAATGACAGTTTTTAGAAAAAACGTTTCATGATCCCTGCAGATTGCTCTGATGCTCCAACTCCTTCCTCTACCACGTTCTCTTTGAAATGTCACTCATAATCTTTCAAATATAATTGCATTTATCCATATTCTCATTAAACATTTGGGAATAATATATTTGAAATAAAAATAATTCCCAAATATTTTTCTATCCTGTAGAATTAAATTTCCATAATTTAATTCATGCCCGAGGTTTTTAATACCATGTCTTGTTTTCCCAATTCACCATTTCATTGTAAAATCATTTACTTTTACCATTTCCTTGTGAAAAACATTTATTGTGTAATGTTTTTTCCAATTTATCATTTCACTGTGGAAAAACATTTACTGTGTAATGTTTTTCCAATTTACCATCTTTGGAAAAATACCTTTTATATTCTTATTTTACTTATGTAAAACCTTGGATAAAGATTTATCCAAGTCTTCTTTCACGTGCATCTTCCCAATAAAATCTTTTGCATGGAAATAAGCATTAATGTCTTTGATTTGTAAAATTTGAATTTTACCTCTGTAAAACAATTTCACCATGAGGAGGAGTTTCTTTTATTGGAAATCTTGTAATCATTATTGAAATGCAAAAATGCCACACATAAATCATATGATAAATGTTTTTATTTATTATATCAGGCTTTGGCTAAAAGCGGTTTAATCCAAACTGCTTTTACCTTCAATGTGCTCCACGTAAAAGCACGTGTCCACCAAATAAACCACGGTAGTTTTCCCTGGTCCGCCTTCACATAATTAACCTCCTTGTTACTTTAAACCCTGATATGTATGTGCACCTTCCATCCAACTTTTGACTTTTCCACATTATAAATTGAGATTTGTGCCCATGATTTGACATGATTTCATAAATTAAATATTGGATTAAATATTAATATAAATATAAAATATTTATATTAATAGTAAAAAAAAATATTTTCCTATTTTCGAAGGACTTTGGGCCTATGAGGCTTAACACATGACTTTGTTGATAGGATAAGGGTGCTTAATAAAAGGAATATTTTTTAATTTCAATGGGAATATGAAAATAAGGGTAAAAATGAATGAAGTGATGGAACTAAGGGATTTAGATAAGAATTAAGGCTAGGTATAGGCTTGGGATAGTTGTCAACTTTTGACTCATGGAGTACATGAATGTTTTGGATGATCCATTGGGTGAAGGATTTAGGTGATGGGAGCTTGACAGAGGTGATGAAAAAGTTTGAAAATCTAAGTGGAAAGATAACACAAGGACAAGCTGTTTTGGAAAAATAAAATTCAAATCAACAGGTGATAACACCATCAACTTCCGATATCGGGGGTTGGAAAAAATGGTTTTGAGTAGACTTATTTTCACCCCGATGTACCTCTGGTGTCACCATGCATCCTCGAATGAAATCATAATGGTTTCCCTAGCTCGCCTTCAAATAATTATCTTCTGCATTGCTTCATTTTTCGATACGTGATTTAGCCGTTGATCTGGGCTTCTTCAAGATCGATGGTCCACCGATTTATACCTTTTGTGCCTCCTCTATATTTGTCTATATGTTGTTGAATATAGCCCGGCCCCCCAAACTATCATACTTCCACAGTGATATAGCATTTCTCTAAATTTCTGAGACTTGGATCATGTCTAAAAATTGTTATGGTGATAACACGTGGCACGGTGGGATAAATAGGGAACTTGACAACGGTTCGCTTGCAATGGGTATGAACCTCCATTAATTATTGTTTGGTACGTTATGGCACGGTCTAACGGTCTGATGACGAACCATAATTCCCTTTCTGCTCGTTCGGAGCATCGATCGAATGGTATAATTTCCCCAATGGCTATATTGCTTCGTCATGGCGAAGTGCCATGTGTCGTTGTTCTGATATCCCGACGAAGCTCCCATTCTGCAAATTTTCTTTTTAAGAAGTTCCCTCTTGAACCTTCTACCACTTTTCGATCTTATCTCTCTTCTTACCTAACTTTCTATCCTTTTTTCTAGTGAGTTTTGTCTCGATAGTTCTTTCTCCATTCTGATTCTTATCTTCTTTTAACATAGTTACTTTGCGTTGTTGAGATTATTCCCTAGGATTCCTGGATAATACTTCGTCTTTGTCTAGGGTAGGTACTTCGTTCCTTTATGGGTCTTCTAATGTTCATGCAACTTTGACATCTGGGTTTCTAGTGTTAAATAGCTTCAATATTCTCTCTTGTTCTTCAATCAAGTGTGCAGTTCTTTTGGTCATGAAATCTTTTAACTCTTGTTTCTTCTATTCCAAAACTTCTTCTTCTTCCTTTCTTCTGGCTTGATCTCTATCAATCCAAGGTTTTCCTAGTAACATGGTGAACGGGGCATTGTCTTCAATAAATTTAATAATCTCAAAATATTCTTCTGTTGAAGTTCCATCAGCGTTCATGAGTATGCGAGTGAGCTTCCCACATAGGCTTATCATCTTTCCTCTGAATAGTCCTATTCCTCCTAACAAAAGGATCATATTAGGCTTCTCTATGGCTTCCCAAGTTCTTTCTGTCATGATATTCACCTGTGTTTCTTCATCTAGAATACAGTCAATGTCGAAGTCTCCTATTTTTACTTCAATGCATTCTTTTTCCTTGAAGATCTCTGATAATCTAACATGTTGATGGTCATTTAAGGTTTTGTTTATTTACAGAAATACTTTCTCGGATTCTTTTTGGGGTTCCGCCATTTTTGGATCTGCCTTAGGGTTTTCCTTATTCATATTCATTTCCTCCATCTTAGCAATCATTCTTCCAACACTTCATGGTCGATAGTTTTACAACAAAGACAACCAGGTCTTTTCCTAGGGCAATCCTTAGCAAGATGTCCCGGTCTTATGAAACTATAACAGAGGGTTAATCCTCTCTTTATTTTAAATTATCCGTAGCTTCTCCGGTATTGCACACTAGGATCATGGTAGCTAACCTGCAAAAAAATATTTCTAGGATATTGCATCCATTTGTTAGTCCAAACATTATTTCTATGCATAGGTATAACATATATTTCACTATTCTTATCAGATCTATTCATATCAAGCCTTATTTCATCTATTAGTGCCCTAGTTTTCAAGCTAGGATAGAACCTATCAAACATACCTAGATCCATACTTTAGAAACAAAAAATTCCACTTATCTTACTTCTACAGAGCACAAAGCTTCTAGATCTAAAACTTTTCACTATTATTACCTTTATCATAGAACAGAGATTGCAGATCTTACCTCTTTTAATAAAAAATTCTCACTTTTGACTTTCTTAGAGCACAAAGCTTTCAGATCTTGCTTCTTTCATACCTGACCTCTTTTATTCAGATCGGGCTTCCTTCTTTAGCACAGAGATTTATTAATCGAGTAGGATACTGCGTACTAGGGCACAGATCTACGCACAAATCTTTCACAATCTCAGGTCGAATCTTTGCACAAAGCTTCTTCTTTCTCAGTTCCTAGCAATCACAGTTTCAGGTCCTGGCAATGGAACCATTTGTTGGCACAGGGGCAGACCCAAGGTTCAACGCTACAACACAGTACCAACAAAGCCCTAACTACCGACCCTTGTGGAAACACCTGTGAAGCAGATGAAGTCTCACTCGAGGTAGAGGTAGGGGTGGTTGCAAGACAAAGATGCCTGCAACCTTAGCTGGGACACAAATTTGTGATTGTACTACTTAATAAAGCACTTATCACCGTTAGTTCCTCAATATGAAATCAATACCCACTTCATTGATAAGATAGAGCTTTGCAACATTCTCACTAAGCTAATGTATTTAGGCACTTAGCATAGGTAAATAGATCAGATTAAGCAGATCAAGCACTAACATGGCTATATAGATCAGATCTAACATTCTCACATATAATAAGCACAAAGCATAATTAGATATATCTAAATACATCAAATCACTTAGCAAATAACATGTGAACACATCAAGACAAATCACAAAGAAACATAACACAGTATTTATGTGGTTCACCCCCACCCTCAGGCTACATCCACCAACTCTTCTTCTTTATTGTCTTCAATAAATCGGTTACAAGCACAGAGCCTCAAAACCCTTACTCTACATAGGACAGAAGATCTGCACAACTTGCTAGATCCTTCTTCCTTGCGTTACAACACTAAGCCTTCTACAATCCGCTACAAGGACCTGCACTTAGCTCTGCAAGTCTCTTACAGCCATGCACAAAGCACTTACAGATTCTACTTGCATTTAGCATACATTCACATCACATAGATGCACCACTTCTTCTATCTAGCTTAAGCATCTATTTATATATACAAAATAGGCCTAAACATGGGTAAACCCATGGGCCGACATCCCAATCCCATTACGTAATCCCAAAAACCCAAAAAGGACCCCAAAATGGGTCGAGACTCTGTGATCTACGCTTCGTCTTCCGCTCCTCCTTCGACAGGATATCGAAGTCCCAAAATAGATCAATATGACCAAGAATATCCCAAAACTTGGTCAAAGGCCAACAAGATTTATGAAATCGATGCAAAGTCTAATTTCTCCACTCTTTTTTATAGTTGGAACTAAATTTGATACCCACTTAGAAAATCTTAATGGGACAATGACCTTAGCATCATACATCTTTTTGACCTCTTTTTCAATCAAAGGCATCAACCTTGGGTTAATCCTCCTAAGTTTCTTCTTAAAAGGTTTTTGGTGTTCTTTTATAGGAATTTTATGATGTATAATGTTGGTGTCATAAGATTTCAAATCTTCATAATTCCATGCAAATACGTCTATGAATTCTTTGAACAAGTTTATGTATTTCTTATTTTCAACAAGGAGTAAAGATTTAGATGGTTTAATCATTTTTGGTTTTTGTTCAAGTCCTATGTTGTAGTCTTCAACTTCAGCTCCAGTAGGTTCAATTTTAGGACTTTTGGCTACATCATTAAAATCAAACAACTCCTCTAAGGGGGCTAACCCTCTAGGAAAAAAATTATCTTTCAATTTCAATATTTCCAAACCTTCTTGTGTTTTATCTATTTCTTTTGATTCTATCTCATCCACACTTTCTCCTTCGTCATTAAAATATACATCTATATTGGCACACTCAAATTCATTCTTTGATTGTAAAAAATATTCGATTTGTTCATCATTTCCAAAGACTTGCCAATATCTGATGTTATCCGGGACAACTAGTTTGTTCTTTACTTCAACTGTGTATTGGCGACTAGGATAGTACAATATTTTTCAGGTAATTGTTGAGGTAGCCAAACCATCCGCTAGAATGTTCTGGTTTCTGGGAATGGCTGATAAGTCATACTCAATAAAGAATTCTAGAAAATCTAGGACAAGATTCATGTAATCTCTCAATCTTAGGTGTTTAGAAGAGTATTCACCTTTGATTTGTTTTATTATCAGTTTAGAGTCACCACAAATTGAAATTCTCTTTGCACCAAGCTTCTTTAAAGTTTGAAACCTTGGGATTAAAGCTTTGTATTTAGCTATATTGTTGGTACATTGGAAGTTTATCTTATAGGAATGTCCTTTTGAGTGGTTGGTTTCTGAATTTAAGACCCATACACCTACTCCCGACTCTTCCTTACTAATAGCCCCATCAAAACATAAGTTCCATAGAGGTTCATTTTGTTTATTAGGTTCCACCATAACTATTTTTTCTTCTTCAATTTTATCAACATTATTTTATAAATTGACAATTTGTTTTCCTATGTCTCCATCATTGTACAAAATACAATAATCGAGGTCTGAATGAATAGAATATAATGAATAATTGTGTGGTTTATCTTGACTATTGACCATGTATTTCATCAATGTTTCCCAATATAATATCCTCTATTGACCAAACAATGGAATGGTAGCATAAGTCATGTCCAGTTGAAGGGTTCCTTGTAACTTATCTCCCCATGAGTGAGATAGTAACATGCCATATTTAGGAGGTATATCAAAAACAACTATGTCCATTAACAAGCTATTGGCCGATATTTGTGCTAAAGTAACACACAAATATTTAATGAGACCTATGCATTTTACTTTACTTGAATCAAAAGAATACAAATCTTTGTATGGTCTAGTGATATCAAGTCCTAATTTTCCCATAACAGCCTTAGGCATAAGGTTGTGGGAAGCACCAAAGTCAAGCATTGCATTGTGTAGAGTTTTTTCATGAATGTTTAAATTGATGTAGAATGGGGGTACAGTTCCATTTTCGGGTTTTCCATCGACTTCGAGCCCAAATAATAGTTTTGGTTGATCATCAGTAACATTTATTGTGTCTGTACCTTCCTTTATGTTAAGATATTTTATCACTTGTGATCTATATGCATTCTTATTCATTTTCATTATTTGGATATCTTGAGTTTTGTTAATTCATTTTCTATGTTGAATGATGTTTGAGTTTTATTTGGGTTAGGGACATCTTGTTTCTCAACAATGTCCTTTTGTGAAATATCTTTAGGATAAATGGTAGAGGGAATATCAGTTTGAGTTGTTTTTGAGACAATATCAAATTTTTTTTTGGTTGGAACTTCTGTGTTCTTTTTAGGAGGAATGTCGAGAATTTTCTTAGCAGATGTGTCAGCAGCCTTTTTAGTGGAATTAATAGGAGTTTACTTGGTAGGATTATCAGTTGATTTCTTACTCCTTAGATTATACTGCCTATGCACCTCCATAATTGTGTTTTCAAAACCTTATTTATAATCTTTTGATTCCTCACTATCAACTTTAGTTTGTGAAAGCGGGAAAAGGTCATGTTCTTCTTGAGTGAGAAATACAAAATAATTATCATTTATTCCCATCAAATTTATTTGAACATCATCAAGGTCTTCAACTATTTCTTCCCCTTCATCAACATAATTTTCTTGAAATGGAGGTTGGATCTGTTGATCTGGACCTCTTTGTTCTCTTGGTTCTCTTTGTCTGATTTGGGGTTGGTTTCTCCTAAAATTAGGATTTCTGATTTGGGGGTTAGGTTGACTTTCTCTAGGAGGAGTCATATCATAAATGTATAACTTTTCCATCATCCTTTCCATGGTTCTAACTAAAGAGTATATTTTTTCATCGGCAGAAGAGGTAGATGGTTCTTCTTTTATAGTTATTCTCCTCTTTGTTCTAAGTCCAGCCCTCTTATCTAAAATATTGGACTTTACACTCACATCATCCCTCTACATATCTTCCAAGGTTGCAGGGTTTCTTTCTCTCAATTGATAAGACATGTCAGCATCAAAACCATCGAGGAATTTAATCAAAGCTAACATTGAGGGGGTTTAATATTTGTTGGAATTACATTGTAAATATTATTAAATCTAGTGAAATAATCCCGCACACTTTCCACGAGGGATCTTTTAATACTTTCATATTCAGATAAAATATGAAGTGGATTTTTCTTAACTTCCCATCTATTGAGGAATGATTGGTGAAAATAAGCAATGTCATTTAGACTAGCAGTTGGAAAGAATTTGAACCATTCCCTGACTTCTGCATTTAAGATTTGGGAAAACAATCTCATTTTTACATCTTCCTCATCTACTTCTTGCAGGTCAAAATAGTCATTCATCTTATCAACATGTTGTTGTGCAGTCATAGTTCCAATGCCATCAAACTGAGGAATCCTAGTTTGATAGTATTGGGGCATATTATGTAAAGGAATAGGAAAAACAAGGGGAGCATATCTTGATGCCATGATTGGTATATGAGGATGGATAGCAGATGAAATTGTGGAAGGTGTAGATGCAAACAATCCTATAATACGCTGGATCATTTTCTGTGAAGTTATTGGAGAAGTAGTGGAAAATATAGAAGAAGCAAGATTGGTAGATGTAGGATGAATCAATTGATAATTAATAGATGATGCAGAAATGGTCAGGGAAAAAAGCTCAACAGATTGTTGAATATAGGCTTCATGTAAATCTTGATCAAATTCTGATGCTAGATCTTGTAACTTTTCAAAATTTTGGAGGATTTGTTGATCAAGATCTGATTCAAAAGATTGTTTTCAGAGGTATAGTGTTGTAGAATAACTTGATATAATACTATTTCATCCATGAAACTATCAGAATTAGTTCTGAATAAAATATGCTCAAAAGGTAGATCAAACTGAGTATCATGGATTGTGAATAATTTCTCTGGGAGAGGTTTCCCTAGGCGAGGGACTACTACTCCCTTGACTTTCTGCTAAAATTCTCTTTGTAATCAACTTTTCAGGTTCATCTACAAATTTTACAGGTTTTGGATCAGGATGAGATCTGGTGTGAATTATTTTTGGAGCCACAACTAAAAATTTGAACAAACTACTTAACTATTTACAAAGTTTACAACCTATGAACATTTATTTCTAAAGATTTGAATTCTTGATTTTCTAGAAATAAAGTTTTATTACTAAGGAAAAGAATCTGTAGAAGTTCAAAATTTGTTCTTCCCCAGTATGGTCGCCACTATGTTATCGCTCTGTAATTTCTAGAGGTTGTAGAATAAAGGATAGAGGTAACCACAAAACCACTTTGGAAGCTGGGATCTATCCCTACCAGTTTCAGAGAGGGATCTCTCTGTAATATTTAGATTTGTTTAGATTAAAATATTAGGCTAGTTATGATAGTTCAGGATTTGTTTGATTTTTTTGAATTGTTTCACTGATTAAATGCTTAAATTACCATTGGGCTATGCGGTCTGTCTCTTAAAATAGGGTTTGGTTTCAGCTTTTTATAAAGTTTATTCATAGGGCAAGGTAGTTAAACTGTTTGGATCTTGTAAATTTGGATGAAATGAATAGGAAGAAGTGAAAGGAATTTCATCAAGTAAAAGAGAAATTAAGAGTTCATTTACTTAGTTTCACTTGAAAATATAGAAATCATTCAAAGCTAGAAACATAGTATATTAAAATAAATTATGTTCGTCAACCTTCCTTTGAATAATTAGGATTAGAAACAAATAAGAATGATAAAAGAGAAAGGAAAGCATAAACGTAAATAGATGGACTTCACCAATAGTTTGACATGAGAATCCTGTGAAAGAGACATTTTTTTATTACTAATCAATCCGCTTGAATCATATTAAATAACTTTCTTGGATGCAAAAAACAACCCTGCATACATCGAAATGAGAAGTATTTATACATTTATTTACAAAATATATTGTCATAATTGATCATGATATATTTTAAGAATATCTAAACTAACTATCTCTCTAATCACAAAAATATAGGACTGTTTAGATTTGCTCAGATTTCTGGCACTGTTTTGATAGAAGTTGTTGATGACCTATCCTTTGACTCATGTTGTTGTTGGTACCTTGTTGTTGAATAGTAGAACCCATCTTTACTCAGGTAACTCGCACAATTTGTCCCACCATTTTTTACTTGGGATTGACATTTTGAGTAATTTCCTATAAATTTCATCCACCTCTATGTATTTAGTAAAAGTGGCTTTGGTGATAAAAATGATTTTGATCTCATGTTGAATGTTCAAATCAAACTGCAATGTTTCCAGGAATGATTTTCCAGTGATGCTTGCTTGTATTCCTGCGAATTTTGAATTATCTTTTGCCACCGTCTTTAATTTCTGTCTATAATTAGGCAAGGTGATTAACTTGTCATTGAATACTAATAAACCAGGTATTCCTTTATTTTTTAGCACCTCAAATTTGTTGAATAACCTTTGCACACCTATTTCCATAACCTGACTTTTTTCTTCCAATTGCAACATGAGATTTTTCTTAGTTAGAACCTTTTTCATTTTCAGGATAGTTTCAATTTTGTCCTCTATCTCTAGCTCCTCTAACTCCTTTTTGTTTTTAGAATTTAGAAACCTGATGAGATCTATGGCTTCTGTTGGAGTTTCTCCCAATTCTTCCTTAATTATTTCAATGGCTCCTCTAGCTTTCTGAATTAACTCATGTTTCTCAAGGATAATCTGTATAGAAGGCAAAATATCTGTCATGGATTTATTGATGTCTATCCATATATTTTCCTTAGCTTGGGCTAAGGTATTAGCCATGGTTGTTTCTTTTCCTAACTATTGTACTCGTTGGTTGAGCCTCAGAGATTTATGTATTTATGCCTGATGACAAGTCTCGATCCTTGATTTTTGTTCCTGTAATGACTTTACTTCTTCCTGTAACTTTTTGATTTCTACTCCTTGTATGGACATGTCTTCCATAGCTTTCACCATTTTATCTTAGGCATCTGTAGTTTGTGTTGGGGTTGATGTTGATGTATAAAATTATGTTGTTCTTATCCCTATCAAGGCTACTGCATCTAGTGTAACTATGTCCAATTGTGCATTCTACTCTTTTTCCTTGTTCCGCTTATCCATTTCTGCTTCCAATTCCCTAATATGTGCATTTTGCTCCATAATCAATTTGAGCATTTCTTATTTTTGGCTCTTTGTTTCAACACCCTCTTTAGTCTGTGAATCCCCTATTCCTGGTAATTTCAATTATTTCCTGAGTGATGTTATGTCAACATTCTTCTTCTTAATCAACTCTTTTGTTGCCTTGACATTAGTCGGGTCATAACCAATCTTGAGTACTAATTCCTCTAATGATTTTATATTATTATCCTTTTCCAAAGAAGATGTCTCCTCAATCTTTAATTGAGACTGGATATTAGTCAATGATACATGTAATGTAGAAGCTGTCATTGTAGTGTTTTCCAAGGTTGAAAAAATCATCTCCTCTATATGTTTGTGCATATCCATATGATCAATGGGATGGACATCCTTTATATCAAATTCAAATGAAGTCTTCTTGTAATCAGTTGTTGTCTTTGGATAGGGGACCTATGTCTGTAAGAATTCCATTTGAACTATTCCCTTCTCTGTGTCAAAATATGAAAAAATTCTATGCTGAGTAGTAGAAGCCTGTTTCCAAAATTTAGTATAAGTACTACTTTTGAGAAGTTCATTCTTTTGCTTAATTTCCTTATTCTTGTCAAAAATATTTGACTCCTTTTCTCCATGAATTGATTCAAATGTTAGATTTGTGTCTAGATTCCTTTGTGAATCTAATGATGATGGAGATCATGTAAATAAATTGGCTGACTGTGCTAAAGAGTGTGGTCCTTCCAAGACTATTTTAGAATGTATTTCTCCCTCTTTACGAAAACTTGTTGTAGAAATGGTTTTAGTCTTCTTCCTATATATTTGAAAATCATCTATTGAGACCTCTGTGATTGAAGGGGAGTCCTCATTCCTTGATATTATCTTTGCTTGTTTCTAAGGTTTGATGATCCATGAAGTAGTCATAGACAAAAGTTGTTCTTCTGCTTCTTCCAAGGTGTTCTCTTCCCACTCAGCCTGGTTATTGTATTTTTCAATCTCTGGCCTTTGTGTATGAACATAGGGAGTGGTCTTTTGTTTGGTCCTCAACTCATAAATAATGCCAAATGGGTCATATGACCAAGTAAATCTTAGAGGAAACCTCATCTATTTTAAGAGGATGTTTGCTTCTCCACTTGCTTCTTTGTTGTTGCAAATAAATGGTCCTATTCGAGTTTTAATTCTGAATTGAGATTTATTCTTGGCTGCTACAAAGTGGATTTCATCTGAATTTATCATCTGTCTTATGTACTCTAATGAAAAAATCCTCATTGGGATGTATTTAGGCAACCTGTATGGTGGCAACTCACAGCCATGCACCCTTATTTATGTATAATTATGGTATAAATACCAGTCACTTGTCTTGGCCTGCTCTTTTAGATGTAAAACCTTCTGAATTTCTTCACTAACGTTGGGTTTTGTATCGCTTCTTAGTAAACAAGTAGCTGGATAAATGAACTGATCAATAAAATCTTTGAAATTGTACTCCACTGAGTTCTTTCTCACCAATAAAGTCCAAAATATGACCGACTGTGGATTTCCTTGTCCATTTAGCTTCTGGAGTGCAAAAGGGAACCTGTCTACTTGATAAAATATGAACAATAAACCAAAATTGAAGAATACTTGAACATTCCTTTAGCTTGAAACTTAAAAATTTGTTCATGAATGTTGTTAGGCAAGAATTGGCTGAAATTGAAGTTCATGGAAACCTTTTCTTCTATAGATAAAATGGATAGAAAACCTAAAATAGGTTCATCTACCCATTCATCATAATCACATCCTAATATACATGAGAGCATGGAGATAATATGATTAGCCTTCTCTGCGAAAATAGAAGAGTGGTATGGTGGATTTTTCTTAGGCAGTTGGGCATCTTCAAGGAGGAAACTTTCAAAAATTTGGGCTCTCTCGGAAAAGGTCAATTTCTAATATAATTCATTTAGGTCTTTGATAGAGAAAGGGGTGGTGGATTTATTTTGAGGGATATACAACATTTGGTTAATGATCTCATGAGTAATTGTAAACATAATTTCACCAGTGGGAGAGGCAATGGCTCTTTGGCTTGGAATTTAAGGACGAATTTAGGGAAAGGGTAGGTTTGGGGAAACATGTAGAGGGGTAAATTGGATTCCCAGAGTCCAATTTCGTCACTCTGGTAAATGAAATTATCCTTCAAACAACAGTGTAATTTGAATAAATTGAATTCACACTTTGGCTCTGCAACTTTATAATCTTTGTCTGCCAAGGGAATGTGGTCAAGGTCAATTGGAGGGGGAAACATTTGATTTTCAGAGGCATCAACAGACTTTCCTTTGGCAGGAAGAATTGAAAAAATGACAATGGAATAGGTTAGAAATGTTGTAATCGCCGAGAAAATAGCTCTCTAGTTGAAGGTAATTGATGGCGGTGGTAGTTTGACAACAAGCTCTACTTGATCTTCACGGGTTCTTCAACTTCTCAGTCAGCAAATAGTGTAATGGGGGGAAAACGAGGGTTTTTTGTATGTGAAGGGATATCCATTAGGGCGCGGGACCATTATAAGACAACTAATGATCATGGGGGGAAGGGGTTAAGTGGATAATAGATAGGAGGTGTGGGGACATGTGTTGTCTAGGGAGAGGGGAAGTAGCAACGAGAAGGTGAGAGGTATCGAGAGTGAGTTAGGTAGATTTTGGAGGGGGGGGTAGACAGTGTGTGGTAATAGGGTGGGGGTGAGAAACAATGAGGGGATGCCACGTTAGGAGGGGTTGGGGTGGGGAAAAACTACTTTTCGTACATCCTCTGCCGATAAAGGTAGGTAGATTGGGGGGGGCGAAAAAAAATGAGGGTCGTCGATCGAGAGGAGGGACGATGTCGTCATGGAAGAGATGTGAAGAATTTATGCACTACAAGACAAAATGTCTTGTCAATTTTCCAACTTTGGATAAAAAATATCCACCATAAGGAAAAATATTCGCTTTTGAAACCTTTACATTCTTATTTTATTTTTCCTATACTAATCTAACTTATTTTCATCAACTTAGGGTGCATTTTAATGTGTAGGCCCTGTTTAATTTTCTCTGAAGGGAAAATTTATCTAACCTATATTCTATCTTATGCATTTAACTAATTAATCCATCTTAAACAATTGGATTAATTTGTTCCTCTACCTAACTATTTTAGCCAAGATTAAACAGTTTGGCTAAAATTATTTTCTAACCTAACAACAAAAATTGAAAATTGTTTGATCATGATTAAATTGTATGATTCAAACAAGGATCTAGGAATGTGGCATTCAAATTTGTTTCAATTTCACACTTATTTTTCTTTTCATGGGGTTTTCTTGTTTTTCTCTTCTTCTTTTTTTTTTTATTTTTTTTTTCTACCCACTTTTCATTTACATTTTTTTTATATCTTTTTCTTTTACTTTTGGAAATCATTTGCAGAATGTAATATTATTTGCAATAAAAAATTACTGAAAGAAAAATATTCAATCACCATTCGATACTATGAACTATAGGACTCTAACACACCCTTCCTTTTGTGTGCGAACCATGTACTTACCAAGGTGTGTGCAACACTATGAAATGTGCACAACCTTTCCTTGATAACAATCCTTGCACACTACTTGGGTGCATGCAAAACCAAAACTTGGTTCCAATGGCCCACTAGCCTATATTTAAATTACATTTACAATTGGTATCAATATCTCATTAGCCTATATGTACAAATTACAAATGGGTTTTGGATTAGGGACATTACATTCTCTGTCTCCTAACAGGAGACACACTTGGACTACTTCTTGTCCCTAAACTTGCCTGAGTTCTTCTAGATGATTTCTTTGGAAAATGATGGTGCCTACTCATGCTTCTTGACTGCCTACCATTTCTATGATCATCCCTTTTGCTTCGGGATATGGATGATGACACTTATCTATCACTAGCTTCTTTCTTGGTGCCAGAATCCTTGTTAAATTTCTTATGCAACATATTGAAACTTTGAAGTATCTCCTGAGCATTCATGATCCTTTCATTATTGACCCTATATCTCTACACTTCCCTATCCAAGATTCTCACGGTTATAGGCTCTTGCCTTCCTCTTCTCCTATTAGACTTTGTCTCAACATTTCCCATCCTGACATGAAGACCTTTGATCTCTTCATCATGGTTGTAAGATCCTTGATCATCTTCCATAACACCATTCTTCATATAAGAACCAGTGTTTCTTTCATGTACCTCTAATTCTGCAAGAAATGTGCATATAATAATTAATGTTAGAACATGCATAGCATAAAACATTTCATCAATTAGAATATAGTTTATTATTTATCCCAACTTATAAAGGACACAATGCACCAAATCAAAATATGATTCCTTATATGCATTCCTCTTTGAAACAAATTTCCAATGACTGTACTCATGTCTCAATCTGAGTTCTGAGCGAACATTTACAACTTCCACATGCTGCAATTTTCCACTCATTTACTGCTACAAAAATATATTTATTAATTTTTGGAAAATTTTAATTCCCAATTCAAAATTATGGATGGATACATCTCTTATAATTCTCAATAACTTTTCATTGACTATTCATTTTCTCAAATCCAAGCTCCGAGCTTAAAGTTATGGTCCAAAGAATTTTAGGTTTTTTTACCCAATTTATCCTTGCATGTTATCGGTGTCTTATTTTTCTTCCTGCACATTTTTATATACCCATATTCCAAATATGACTCCATGGTTGTCTTCTATGGTTCACAAGATTTCCATAGACTACTCCTATGCCCCAAAAAAACTTTTGAGCAAGGATTTATGCTCTCTTGAAGTAATCTAGTGTTGAAATTTTACCCTTGTTGTTTGGGTTGTAAATTTCTCATACGAGCTCTATTTGGCACCTGAAATAGCTCATTATATATCTCTCTCCAAGTTATTTTATTTGAGTTTCAAAAATATGTACACTCTATTTTCATGGGTTTTGATTGCCTAAAACTTTCATTTAGGGCCTCAAAATCACCTTGCAAGTTAGTGACCTTCAAAAATATGAAAAATTCAGAAAATTCATACAAAACTGATTGCTTTACTGTTATAGAAACTCATTTAAATTTGAGTCCTTGATCTTGAATCAAGTGAAATATGAGTTGTTGAACAAGCTCCATCAGTGATTGATGATTGATGCTTTCCTTTAGACATGCACAACATTTTTCCCAAACTATCGACCCAATTTTTGACCATCGACCCATTCCTTAACAATCGATTCTCAACACAATGCTAAACCAATCGACCTGACCATAAGGCATCGATGATTTTCAATGGTGAATGGAACTCCTCATCAATTTAGTTGATGCTCAACCATTGGCCCATCGATCATCAATCGTTTCTCTTGGCAACCTCTTGTAACACATCGCTAAACCGGTCAACCCAACCATTGACTATCGGTCATTGACAATCCCTGTTGACTGACGAAACACTTCTTACTACAAGGAGAACACCTTCTAGCAGAGGTTTTTAGTGTAACAAAATTTGGCAAAAATTTAAAAAAAAAACTCCACTACATGCTCCTCTATTGGATGCAAAGGTTTTAGCGGATGTTCTATATAACTAAAACATTGGGGTGGCCAAAGGTTGTAGCAGAGTTTTTTTTCGGTGCATTTCTTATCAAAACGAATCGGTGCAGTATTGAAATATATTCAACAACATGTTAATTTAATAGAATGCATCGATACCGTAATATAATAAAAAATTACTTGGAACTAAATATACTAAACACATGCCTCGGTGCGTTTATAATTAATGTGAATCAATTCCCCCTTTTTCATCATATGTAAAGCACATATGCTCTTATAATTACTATGCATCAGGTCCACATGCTTCTCTTATTATGTACCAGTGTGCTTTATTATTTGGACTCCCCGGTGCAATAAGGGTACAAATAGAACCGATGCACTTTAGGATTAGTACGTTCTAGTTTCATTAAGTTATATTTATCCTAGTGTGATAATGTTATTCTGAGATCCAATGTGTTTAATATATAATGTGCCTCAATACTTCTGTAATTAGTATGAACCGATATGTCGGAAACTTTTTTTTAGTATTCATAGGTGCGTATAATATAATAAAGGCCCTAGTGTGTAAAAAATAGTTAGCTCCACTGTGTGAATAATAAATATAATGCACTAGTACGATAAGAATTTTAGCACCCCTATCAATAGTTCAAACATGAGCATCATACAATTTTGAAACAATAAATATTATTGTACGTTATATTGTTTACAGAATGGTGCATTTTCTCAATAGTACGTGTCGATGTGTTATTATGATTAATATGTACCAGTGTGTATGACTCCTCAAAACACATTGTTTCTATATTATGGCTCTACTGAGTTAAAAAGAATACATTGCACTGATATGTATATATTTTAATTCATTGGTTTTTACAAATTTTCAATTAATTATTTCAAAATCAAATATATATTTATAATAATAATGTTTTATATTTATGTTATTTCATTAATGCATCAAACCAATTAAACCTTTTTTCTTTGTATCAATGTAAAAAATCCACATATTATTTATTCAGGAACACAACATTTTACAACATTTGATAGTGCAATGAAATAAGAAACCCATTTTATTATATATGAATAAGAGACTCATTGCCATACAAAATGGGACAACACACTGGTGTAGTACAATAATCAAATGGCAGCCAATTTGTAATTGTTACACTTATCGGTAACATGTACTCATACAATTGGGACAATATGTCAAGAACATTAAACACAATCCCTGATTTTCAGAGATAAATATTCCAAAACATACAACTTGCAGTAAAATTCAATTATATTGATTGTCATTCATCAATTGAACTATTGAAATTGCTCGAGTTGCATGCATGCCTCATTTCTTGATTATTTTTAGGTGGTATTGTACTTTGGCTTTTTAACATAATGTTTTCTTGATGATTGACTTGTTTTTTATGTTTTTCCCCTTCATATTCCATCTACAAACATAGAAATAAATTGTAATAAGTATATGTACATTTATATATATAGTGGAATACAAATGATTGAGTAAATAAAAAAACATACCTTAGCACCAAGTCTTTCATAAAAAATACATATTCTTTTGAAGCCATGCTTCATGAATTCTCTCAAAATCTCCTCTGATGT
>ML809948.1:0-27859 GCA_009831015.1 Picea engelmannii | reverse complement strand
CACATTCCAAAACTAGCCAGGAGCCTAATATCTGTAAGCAAGTTGAGTGATGCAGGAGTGAAAACTGTATTTGAAAAGAACACTTGCAAGATGGTACGAGGAGCAATGGTGTTGATGAGGGGAGTTCATTGTGGAACTCTGTATAAGTTTTTGGGAAGAACTTATACTAATGGGTGTAACAGTTTTGTTGTCCTTGAGTAGAAAAATGAAGGAGACAAGACCAATACTGTCCCAGAAAAGAAGACCATGTTGTGGCATTAAAGACTGGGGCATATTGGAGAAAAGGGCCTTCGAACACTACACGGTAAAGGTATGATTGAAGGTATGTCAAATTGCACTCTAGATTTTGATTTTTGTGAAAATTGCATATATGGTAAACATAATCGAGTAAGATTCCCATCTGGTGCTACAAGAGCAAAGGGGATCTTAGAGTTGATACACAATGATGTGTTTGAACCTGTTCCTATTCCATCCCTAGGTAAATCTCTGTATTATGTTTCATTCATAGATGATTTTTCAAGGAACACGTGGATTTATTTTCTTAGAAAGAAATATGAGGTATTTGATAAATTTAAAGAGTTTAAGGCTCTGGTAGAAAATCAAACAGAGAAGAAAATAAAGGTATTGAGAACAGATAATGGTGGAGAATTCTGCGGAAATGAATTTGAAGAATTCTGTAAGAAGCGTGGTATAGAAAGGTAGAAGACTACTCCATACACTCCTCAGCAGAATGGAGTTGCAGAAAGGATGAACAGGACACTGATGGAAAAAGCAAGGAGAATTCTCAGCAGTGCCAGGTTAGGACAAGAATTCTGGGCAGAGGTAGTGAGTACAGCATGTTACCTGGTCAATCGATCACCTTCATCAGAGTTGGATGATACAACTCCACACGAGGTATGTTCTGGAAAGAAACCCTCTCTTCAACATATTAGAGTGTTTGGTTGTCATGCTTATGTACATGTTCCAAAGGAAAATAGGAGTAAGCTGGATAATAAATTTGAAAAGTGTATCTTTATTGGTTATAAAGATGGTGTGAAAGGTTATAAGCTTTGGAACCCAGAAACCAAGAAAATTGTTTGCAGTCGAGATGTTGTTTTCAGAGAGGTAAAAGATGTGTCCAAACAGGAATTCCCACCAATGCAAGACGAACCTGAGAAAATAGAGCTTGAGTTGGATGATGCAAAATCTGAATCATCTGAAGAAAAGGAAGCAAAGGAAGCAGCAACAGAAGAAGAAGAACCTCATACCCCATTATTGAGGAGATCAGTGAGAGATAGAAGGCAACCAGAAAGGTATAGTCCACCTGATTTTCGTTCCAATTTTTCTTTATCTATTACTGATGATGATCCCAGAACTATCAAGGAAGCAGTGAATTCAGAGGATAGTAAACTCTGGAAGAAGGCCATAGTTGAAGAAATGGATGCCTTGGACAAGAATGAGGCATGGGATATAGTTGAGCTTCCAGCTGGAAGAAAATCGATTGGTAGCAAATGGTTGTTCAAGAAGAAGTTTAATGCAAAAGGTAAAGTGGAGAAATACAAAGCTCGGTTAGTAGCAAAAGGTTATTCCCAGGTAGAGGGAATTGACTTTGGTGAGATTTTTTCTCCTATTGCTAAGTTAACTTCTATTAAATTTATTTTATCTATTGTTGTTGCTTTTGATCTTGAAGTGGAACAAATGGATGTGAAGACAACATTCCTACATGGGGATTTGGAAGAAGAAATCTACATGAAGCATCCAAAAGGATTTGTAGTGAAGGGAAAGAAAGAGCTAGTCTGTAAGTTAAAGAAGTCACTATACAGTCTGAAGCAATCACCTAGGATGTGGTACCAAAAGTTTGACACATACATCCTTGGATTGGGATTTGTAAGAAGCAGGGCTGATCACTGTGTATATTCCAAGTAGGTTGGTAATCACTTAATTTATGTAGTGTTGTATGTTGATGACATGTTGTTGGTAGGAAATAACATGGATGTTATCAAGGAGGTGAAGTCGCAGTTATCCTCCAAATTTGACATGAAGGATATTGGTGCTGCTAACTTCATTACGGGAATGGAGATTAAAAGAGATTGTGCAAATAGGAAACTCTGGTTGAATCAAAGAAAATATGTTGAAATTATATTGCAGAGGTTTAATATGCATGGAAGTAAACTGGTCAAGGTTCCTATTCCTATAGGTATAAAGTTATATGCAGATTAGTGTCCCAAGACACAGGAAGAAGAAGAGGACATGTCCCATGTTCCATATGCCAGTGTAGTTGGCAGTTTGATGTATGCAATGGTTTGTACTAGACCGGAAATTTCACATGCAGTGGGAGTTTTAAGCAGGTATATGTCAAAACCAGGGAAGGAGCATTAGACAATAGTAAAGAGGGTCTTCAGGTATCTTCGTGGCACCACTAGTTATGGATTGTGCTACAAAGGAAGACTGGGATTGTGGTGGACATACATGGCTTTGTTGATGCAGACTGGGCCGTAGATTTGGATCGCAGAAGATCTACAAGTGGGTATGTGTTTAACCTATTTGGAGGAGCAATCAGTTGGATGAGCAAAAGACAGGCTGTAGTGGCACTCTCAACTACAGAAGTTGAATACATGGCAGCCACTCATGCAAGTAAGGAAGTAGTATGGTTACAAAGATTGTGTTCAGGTATTGGGTTGGTACAACAAGCAGTGAGATTAGACTGTGATATTCAGAGTGCAATATTCCTGGCAAATAACCCAGCTTATCATTCGAAGACAAAGAATATTGATGTTCAGTATCACTTTGTGAGAGACATGGTTGAGGAAAAGAAGGTGTTGCTGGAAAAGGTTGACACTTTGAAGAATGATGCAGATTCATTGACAAAGTTTGTGAGAACATAAAAGTTCTCCTGGTATAGAGTAACAATGGGCATTGCTGCCCTGAATTGTTGACTATATAATCCCCTGGACCCCTGGATGCAAAGAAAACAACAAGTGGGAGAATGTTGGGTATGTGTTATATTCTTTTCATGTGTGTGTGTGTGGGTGCGTCAAATACGACAACTGTGGATAACGATCCCTTCACCTAGAGCTCTGTCGTGTGCATCGGGCACTTTCCTAGGGGGGTCCCAGGGGGGGTAGGTATGCCCCCCCCTAGTTACATGCAGCGTTCGGGGCAACGCCCAAAATTTTTTTTTGGCCGGTTTTTGCTATTTTTAGCGGATTTTTAAATTAATATCGGATTAAGGGATTAGGGTTTTTGTATCTACGGAATACCTAAAAACATTGTATATATTGTATGGCGAATGGTGAAATTCGATATAATGAAAATAAGAAATGTTTTCCCAGTTGAGGGTTTTTGGTATAAAATCATTGTGTACTCTTTGTATGAGCCATTGATTAATTTCTGTATTTCTTAAGAATCTATATGCATTGCTTTACTTCGCAGGTTTAAAACTTACAGAAAACACATACAATGAGGGAAGAAAAATCTCATATCACCACCATCAAAATCTTTTCATAGAGACTTCAAAGTTGTTGCATATGTATTCAATTCAGCCCCAGAAAATTACAATGAAGTTCAGAACCACCAGCACTATGCTCTTGCACTTCTTCCCACCACTAATATACTCAGAACCTCTAACACTTATACAATTTGATTTCCTTCAGTGTGCAACCAGTTACAATAACTGAAATGAAACATTTCAACTTCTACAATGATTACAAATGACATTTTTTAGAAAAAAAAATTCATGATCCCTGCAAATTCCTTTGACGCTCCAGCTCCTTCCTCTACCACATTCTCTTTGAAATGTAACTCATAATATTTCAAATATAATTGCATTTATCCATATTCTCATTAAAAATTTGGGAATAATATATTTGAAATAAAAATAATTCCCAAATATTTTTCTATCCTGTAGAATTAAATTTCCATAATTTAATTCATGCTCGTGGTTTTTAAGACCATGTCTTGTTTTCCCAATTCACCATTTCATTTTAAAACATTTACTTTTACCATTTCCCTGTGAAAAAATTTTACTGTGTAATGTTTTTCCAATTTACTGTCTTTGGCAAAATACCTTTTATCTTCTTCTTTTACTTCTATAAAACCTTGGATAAAGATTTATCCAAATCTTATTTCACGTGCATATTACCATTTAAATCTTTTGCATGGAAATAAGCATTAATGTCTTTGATTTGTAAAATGTGAATTTTACCTCTGTAAAACAATTTCACCGTGAGGAGGAATTTCTTTTATTGGAAATCCCATAATCATTATTGAAATGCACTCCTGGAAAAATGTCGCACATAAAGCATATGATAAATGTTTGCATTTATTATATCGAGCTTGGGGTAAAAGTGGTTTAATCTAAACTTCTTTTACCTTCGATGTGCTCCACGTAAAAACATGTGTCCACCAAATAAACCACGGTAGTTTTCCCTGGTCCACCTTCACATAATTAACCTCCTCCTTACTGTAATCCCCAATATGTATGTGCGCCCTCCATCCAACTTTTGAATTTTCCACATTATAGATTGAGATTTGTGCTCATGATTTGACGTGATTTCATAAATTAAATATTAATATAAATATAAAATATTTATATTAATAGTAAAAAAAAACCTTTTGATATTTTCGAAGGACTTTGGGCATATGAGGCTTAACACATGACTTTGTGGATAGGATAAGAGTGCTTCATAAAAGGAATATTTTTTAATTTCAATGGGAATACGAAAATAAGGGTAAAAATGAATGAAGTGATGGAACTAAGGAATTTAGATAAGAATTAAGGCTAGGTATAGGCTTGGGATATTTGCCAACTTTTGACTCGTGGAGTACATGATTGTTTTGGATGATCCATTGGGTGAAGGATTTAGGTGATGGGATCTTAACGGAGGTGGTGAAAAAGTTTGAAAATATAAGTGGAAAGATAACACAAGGACAAGCTTCTTTGGAAAAATAAAATGCAAATCAGCAGGTGATAACACCTTCAACTTCCGATATCGGGGGTTGGAAAAAACGATTTTGAGTAGACCACTTTTCGCCCCTATGTACCTATGGTGTCTCCATGTGTCCATGAATGAAACCATAATGGTTTCCCTGACCCACCTTCGAATAATTATCTTTTGCACTGCTTCATTTTCCAATACGTGCCTTAGTCGTTGATCTGGGCTTCTTCAATATCGACGGTCCACCGATTTATACCTTTTGCGCCTCTGCTATATTTGTCTATATGCCATTGGATATAGCCCGGCCCCACAAACTATCATACTTCCACAATGATATAACATTTCACTAAATTTCTAAGATTTCGATCTTGTCTAAAAATTGTTATGGTGATAACATTGGCTCCAACTGGGGATGTTATCCTCCCAGCGAGGTAGCAAAGAACTCGTAGACTCGGTGCGTCATCCATTGGGATTCTCCCAAAACATGTGTGTGTACCATGCTCTGACATGTCACCAGTGTCTGCTGAAAACCAAATTCTACACACTGCTCTTAACTGGATACTAAACATTGAATACATAGTTGAAAACTGATTGTACACAATACTAGAAATCTCAACTGAAAAATGCTTGACCAACAAGCTTATTCGCACACTCCTACTTACTCTAAATTTGTTGAAATGAATACTCAATCAAGTGAAATCAAAATGTCAATGCAACCAGGAAATCATTTTATCCATTGTTTTTTTACTTTGCACAAGTTTGTCGCAAATATTGCTTACTAATAATTCATTAAAACATTCATCCATAAATCCAAATCTCAAAAATTAAAAACATTTGGATTGTTCACTTCCTCCAACAAAACTGGAAATGGATCCTCTAAAATATGCAAAAAACAACAATCATGTTTCACCCCTCCCACTACATTTTTGATTTCATGTGATTTAACATGTTGATTGCCACCAAGAGGATGACAAATCTGTCGAGACTACTAGAAATAACAATTTTCTAAATCAAAAGATAGTGTTGGCTGAAATGAAACCGCTGGTGGAAAGAAATACATGTCTAACAATGATGTTGATTTACCATTCTCTTTATTTCCAAGCTGGTAGTTGAGAACAGGTTGTAAATATGAACTGAGATAACCTTCCATGTAATCAGCAACACGATCATTAAATGCATGATAAGGTTGTTGGTCTTCCTCACTGATAACAATTTTCGCATGTAAAATAGTGCCACTTTGAATGCAATCAGACTTCCCTACTTCCACTGTTATCTCATGATTTTATTTCAACAATTCAAAGGAAGAAAAACATAATGGAAGATAGTTTTCATTTGCAAGTTCATTGCTTTCTTTATATTTAACATCATGCCTAGAGGATTTCTGATTTGAAACATTATAGACATTTTGTTTCAATAGTTCAAAAGAGGAAAAATATAATGGCAAGGTTCTTTCACCTGATTCAAAACCTTCTTCATTTTATTCATTGCTGTCATAGGCACATTTTTCAATTTCTTTCGATTTTTGAACACACTCATTTTCAAATTCGTCTTCGAACAATGGCTACAAATTCATACTGACAATACCTTCTATGTAACAAGTACCAGGATCATCAAACACATGAGAAGATTGCTACAATTTATCGTCAATTTTTTTCAGTGAATCAGTGTGATTTGGAATTAACACACATTCCTTTGCTTCAATGATGATCTTAGGATTTTCTTTCAAGAATTTCAATGAAGAAAAGAATAAAGGTAAATAATTCCCTTCGGCTGATTCAACACTTTCTTCTTTGTAACTGTGATATGTAGGCCGATTGATCTCATTACACTGCTGAAACAAAACATTTTCTGATAGAGAGCATGCAGTTGGTTGTTCTAGGAAGTCATCATCATAATCATTATCATATTCATCATATATAGGAAAATAAACAACATATGCAATGTCATCTAACAAGAACAAACTTGGAACATCAACTTGTTCTTCAACAAATTGATTTGCAAATTCATCTTCTTGACTGTCTACAAATGAATACATAAAACAATCAGCCTCCTTCTTATCATGGGATGGATCAGAAGCTAAATCAACACCTCCTCTTTCAACAAGTGGAATATATTTTTTTGCAAAATCATTAGCATTGGAAACTCCAAGAGGACCTATGATATTGTTAATTCTATGCTCAAGATTCCAATCAACTATGTAAGTGAATATGTTCTGTTCATATTCACTTTCATGTTCTTGAGCATTCAACCCCTCATTTTGGATCTGTTTACATGCTTGGATGTTGTGTTGAATATCCTGAGCATCATTAAACATTTATTGTAAGGACTTAGGTCTTCTTTCCATCAGGAGGAAAGACAAATTTGGATGAAGAGTAGTTGAATAATGGAGCATGGTAGCAACTTCAGTGGGTTGAATTTGTTTGGAAAAATTGTAATAGATACTGGAAAACCTTCTACTGAATATAGAAATAGTTTCATTGATCTATTTTTTTAAGGCATAGAACTCTATAAGCTGTAGATCCAAAGATTTCATCCTGCCCCAAAACGTTAAAAAGACATCCTTCAATCCCTCCCATGAGCTAATTGTCTCTGGCTACAAATGTTTAAAACAGTCTTTGGTGTCTCTTTTCAAGGATTGAGAGAAGGCCCTCATACAAAAATCATCATGGTCAATCTCAAACAAATCTATAAAATGCTCAAACCCTTGGATGTGTTTTTTAGCTAAGATGGCATCAAGTTCGCCATCAAACATAGGTAGGTACTCATAGTGTTTTGGAGGAAAATCATGAAGGATGTGGGGTAAATTTAAGGGTATGTATATATGTTGAGTCTTGGAGGGTGTTGGATCAACTGCAGGAGATGAAATATCAACCCTGGTTTCATTAGGCTCATCAACTTGGTTATGGTCATCACATGGCCCAGATGGAATTTTTTTTATTAAAATCAGTGATACAGTGAGGATATGCATGTACAACTTTAAGAGGAGGATATAAAATTGCAATATTCTCATGATCATCATTAGAATGAAACAAGTAAAGAAAAATTTGTTTGGCATGTTCAAGGAAGGACCAGAGGCAACTTATAACAAACAATAAAATGCCTTGGAAAAAATCCATTTTTAAGCACTTGTTTTCTTCCATAATGTATTTTCATACCTCTATCAAGGGATCTCATCTTCCATTGGAGTCTCTGAATTACATTCGAAGCTTGAGTGGAGTCACCAATAATGTTTTGGAAGTTGGATTATGCATTGAAAGTGGAGTCGCCATTGAAAATTTAAATTTATGGATTCTTCTACCAGTGGAATCACCTTCAAAAAGATTGTTGATGTGTGGAGTCGCCAAAGAAGGAATACAGCCAAATTGTGTCTAAGTTTCTGCTGCTCTCAGACCTTAGAACTCAACCATGTTGTTCTTTCCCAGGGAAAATTTTTCAATTTCGTCCCCGACAATGGCACCAAAATGTTAGCACTCTGTAAATTTTGTCCGACTAAATAGACAAATGACAAAGGTAATTGTTTCAACCATCTTTAGAGATGAGGCACTAGCCTGCTCAACTCAGAGAGGGCTCTCTCATATCACTAGGTATATCTATGGAAATCAGTGGCTAGATTTGGTTTGTTTTGGGGGGTTTTAATAAAGTTGATGGCAAAGAAGGGGAGGAACATTGTGGGATATGGAGTCAAAATTCTGAAATTGAATGAAAACAATGATCAACCAATTGAAATTTACAGAGGATAAAGGCTAAATGAGGAAAGGAATTTGAGTTATAACTTTAACTTAATTAGAGTTGTAAGAGGAAAGAGAAACAAATAACTGCATCAGAGCATTACGAAAATGAATTATGAATTAGCTAAGTGGAAACATACATAGTTTAAATTGCTTAAGCCAAGAGCATCAAATGATGAATCTAGGCCTTTAACTCTCCAATTTAAACAGAAATAAAATGTATATGGCATAAAAAATCACAAGAAACACATACAATGAGGGAAGACAAAGCTCATATCACCACCATTAGAATCTTTTCATAGAGACTTCAAAACTGCTGCATATGTATTCAATTCAGCCCCAAAAAATTACATTGAAGTTCAGAACCACCAGCACTGTGCTCTTGCACTTCTTCCCGCCACTAATACACTCAGAACCTCTAACACTTATACAATTCGAGTTCCTTTAGTGTGCAACCGATTACAATAACTGAAATGAAACGTTTCAGCTTCTACAATGATTACAAATGACAGTTTTTAGAAAAAATGTTTCATGATCCCTGCAGATTGCTCTGATGCTCCAACTCCTTCCTCTGCCACGTTCTCTTTGAAATGTCACTCATAATCTTTCAAATATAATTGCATTTATCCATATTCTCATTAAACATTTGGGAATAATATATTTGAAATAAAAATAATTCCCAAATATTTTTCTATCCTGTAGAATTAAATTTCCATAATTTAATTCATGCCCGAGGTTTTTAATACCATGTCTTGTTTTCCCAATTCACCATTTCATTGTAAAATCATTTACTTTTACCATTTCCTTGTGAAAAACATTTATTGTGTAATGTTTTTTCCAATTTATCATTTCACTGTGGAAAAACATTTACTGTGTAATGTTTTTCCAATTTACCATCTTTGGAAAAATACCTTTTATATTCTTATTTTACTTATGTAAAACCTTGGATAAAGATTTATCCAAGTCTTCTTTCACGTGCATCTTCCCAATAAAATCTTTTGCATGGAAATAAGCATTAATGTCTTTGATTTGTAAAATTTGAATTTTACCTCTGTAAAACAATTTCACCATGAGGAGGAGTTTCTTTTATTGGAAATCTTGTAATCATTATTGAAATGCAAAAATGCCACACATAAATCATATGATAAATGTTTTTATTTATTATATCAGGCTTTGGCTAAAAGCGGTTTAATCCAAACTGCTTTTACCTTCAATGTGCTCCACGTAAAAGCACGTGTCCACCAAATAAACCACGGTAGTTTTCCCTGGTCCGCCTTCACATAATTAACCTCCTTGTTACTTTAAACCCTGATATGTATGTGCACCTTCCATCCAACTTTTGACTTTTCCACATTATAAATTGAGATTTGTGCCCATGATTTGACATGATTTCATAAATTAAATATTGGATTAAATATTAATATAAATATAAAATATTTATATTAATAGTAAAAAAAAATATTTTCCTATTTTCGAAGGACTTTGGGCCTATGAGGCTTAACACATGACTTTGTTGATAGGATAAGGGTGCTTAATAAAAGGAATATTTTTTAATTTCAATGGGAATATGAAAATAAGGGTAAAAATGAATGAAGTGATGGAACTAAGGGATTTAGATAAGAATTAAGGCTAGGTATAGGCTTGGGATAGTTGTCAACTTTTGACTCATGGAGTACATGAATGTTTTGGATGATCCATTGGGTGAAGGATTTAGGTGATGGGAGCTTGACAGAGGTGATGAAAAAGTTTGAAAATCTAAGTGGAAAGATAACACAAGGACAAGCTGTTTTGGAAAAATAAAATTCAAATCAACAGGTGATAACACCATCAACTTCCGATATCGGGGGTTGGAAAAAATGGTTTTGAGTAGACTTATTTTCACCCCGATGTACCTCTGGTGTCACCATGCATCCTCGAATGAAATCATAATGGTTTCCCTAGCTCGCCTTCAAATAATTATCTTCTGCATTGCTTCATTTTTCGATACGTGATTTAGCCGTTGATCTGGGCTTCTTCAAGATCGATGGTCCACCGATTTATACCTTTTGTGCCTCCTCTATATTTGTCTATATGTTGTTGAATATAGCCCGGCCCCCCAAACTATCATACTTCCACAGTGATATAGCATTTCTCTAAATTTCTGAGACTTGGATCATGTCTAAAAATTGTTATGGTGATAACACGTGGCACGGTGGGATAAATAGGGAACTTGACAACGGTTCGCTTGCAATGGGTATGAACCTCCATTAATTATTGTTTGGTACGTTATGGCACGGTCTAACGGTCTGATGACGAACCATAATTCCCTTTCTGCTCGTTCGGAGCATCGATCGAATGGTATAATTTCCCCAATGGCTATATTGCTTCGTCATGGCGAAGTGCCATGTGTCGTTGTTCTGATATCCCGACGAAGCTCCCATTCTGCAAATTTTCTTTTTAAGAAGTTCCCTCTTGAACCTTCTACCACTTTTCGATCTTATCTCTCTTCTTACCTAACTTTCTATCCTTTTTTCTAGTGAGTTTTGTCTCGATAGTTCTTTCTCCATTCTGATTCTTATCTTCTTTTAACATAGTTACTTTGCGTTGTTGAGATTATTCCCTAGGATTCCTGGATAATACTTCGTCTTTGTCTAGGGTAGGTACTTCGTTCCTTTATGGGTCTTCTAATGTTCATGCAACTTTGACATCTGGGTTTCTAGTGTTAAATAGCTTCAATATTCTCTCTTGTTCTTCAATCAAGTGTGCAGTTCTTTTGGTCATGAAATCTTTTAACTCTTGTTTCTTCTATTCCAAAACTTCTTCTTCTTCCTTTCTTCTGGCTTGATCTCTATCAATCCAAGGTTTTCCTAGTAACATGGTGAACGGGGCATTGTCTTCAATAAATTTAATAATCTCAAAATATTCTTCTGTTGAAGTTCCATCAGCGTTCATGAGTATGCGAGTGAGCTTCCCACATAGGCTTATCATCTTTCCTCTGAATAGTCCTATTCCTCCTAACAAAAGGATCATATTAGGCTTCTCTATGGCTTCCCAAGTTCTTTCTGTCATGATATTCACCTGTGTTTCTTCATCTAGAATACAGTCAATGTCGAAGTCTCCTATTTTTACTTCAATGCATTCTTTTTCCTTGAAGATCTCTGATAATCTAACATGTTGATGGTCATTTAAGGTTTTGTTTATTTACAGAAATACTTTCTCGGATTCTTTTTGGGGTTCCGCCATTTTTGGATCTGCCTTAGGGTTTTCCTTATTCATATTCATTTCCTCCATCTTAGCAATCATTCTTCCAACACTTCATGGTCGATAGTTTTACAACAAAGACAACCAGGTCTTTTCCTAGGGCAATCCTTAGCAAGATGTCCCGGTCTTATGAAACTATAACAGAGGGTTAATCCTCTCTTTATTTTAAATTATCCGTAGCTTCTCCGGTATTGCACACTAGGATCATGGTAGCTAACCTGCAAAAAAATATTTCTAGGATATTGCATCCATTTGTTAGTCCAAACATTATTTCTATGCATAGGTATAACATATATTTCACTATTCTTATCAGATCTATTCATATCAAGCCTTATTTCATCTATTAGTGCCCTAGTTTTCAAGCTAGGATAGAACCTATCAAACATACCTAGATCCATACTTTAGAAACAAAAAATTCCACTTATCTTACTTCTACAGAGCACAAAGCTTCTAGATCTAAAACTTTTCACTATTATTACCTTTATCATAGAACAGAGATTGCAGATCTTACCTCTTTTAATAAAAAATTCTCACTTTTGACTTTCTTAGAGCACAAAGCTTTCAGATCTTGCTTCTTTCATACCTGACCTCTTTTATTCAGATCGGGCTTCCTTCTTTAGCACAGAGATTTATTAATCGAGTAGGATACTGCGTACTAGGGCACAGATCTACGCACAAATCTTTCACAATCTCAGGTCGAATCTTTGCACAAAGCTTCTTCTTTCTCAGTTCCTAGCAATCACAGTTTCAGGTCCTGGCAATGGAACCATTTGTTGGCACAGGGGCAGACCCAAGGTTCAACGCTACAACACAGTACCAACAAAGCCCTAACTACCGACCCTTGTGGAAACACCTGTGAAGCAGATGAAGTCTCACTCGAGGTAGAGGTAGGGGTGGTTGCAAGACAAAGATGCCTGCAACCTTAGCTGGGACACAAATTTGTGATTGTACTACTTAATAAAGCACTTATCACCGTTAGTTCCTCAATATGAAATCAATACCCACTTCATTGATAAGATAGAGCTTTGCAACATTCTCACTAAGCTAATGTATTTAGGCACTTAGCATAGGTAAATAGATCAGATTAAGCAGATCAAGCACTAACATGGCTATATAGATCAGATCTAACATTCTCACATATAATAAGCACAAAGCATAATTAGATATATCTAAATACATCAAATCACTTAGCAAATAACATGTGAACACATCAAGACAAATCACAAAGAAACATAACACAGTATTTATGTGGTTCACCCCCACCCTCAGGCTACATCCACCAACTCTTCTTCTTTATTGTCTTCAATAAATCGGTTACAAGCACAGAGCCTCAAAACCCTTACTCTACATAGGACAGAAGATCTGCACAACTTGCTAGATCCTTCTTCCTTGCGTTACAACACTAAGCCTTCTACAATCCGCTACAAGGACCTGCACTTAGCTCTGCAAGTCTCTTACAGCCATGCACAAAGCACTTACAGATTCTACTTGCATTTAGCATACATTCACATCACATAGATGCACCACTTCTTCTATCTAGCTTAAGCATCTATTTATATATACAAAATAGGCCTAAACATGGGTAAACCCATGGGCCGACATCCCAATCCCATTACGTAATCCCAAAAACCCAAAAAGGACCCCAAAATGGGTCGAGACTCTGTGATCTACGCTTCGTCTTCCGCTCCTCCTTCGACAGGATATCGAAGTCCCAAAATAGATCAATATGACCAAGAATATCCCAAAACTTGGTCAAAGGCCAACAAGATTTATGAAATCGATGCAAAGTCTAATTTCTCCACTCTTTTTTATAGTTGGAACTAAATTTGATACCCACTTAGAAAATCTTAATGGGACAATGACCTTAGCATCATACATCTTTTTGACCTCTTTTTCAATCAAAGGCATCAACCTTGGGTTAATCCTCCTAAGTTTCTTCTTAAAAGGTTTTTGGTGTTCTTTTATAGGAATTTTATGATGTATAATGTTGGTGTCATAAGATTTCAAATCTTCATAATTCCATGCAAATACGTCTATGAATTCTTTGAACAAGTTTATGTATTTCTTATTTTCAACAAGGAGTAAAGATTTAGATGGTTTAATCATTTTTGGTTTTTGTTCAAGTCCTATGTTGTAGTCTTCAACTTCAGCTCCAGTAGGTTCAATTTTAGGACTTTTGGCTACATCATTAAAATCAAACAACTCCTCTAAGGGGGCTAACCCTCTAGGAAAAAAATTATCTTTCAATTTCAATATTTCCAAACCTTCTTGTGTTTTATCTATTTCTTTTGATTCTATCTCATCCACACTTTCTCCTTCGTCATTAAAATATACATCTATATTGGCACACTCAAATTCATTCTTTGATTGTAAAAAATATTCGATTTGTTCATCATTTCCAAAGACTTGCCAATATCTGATGTTATCCGGGACAACTAGTTTGTTCTTTACTTCAACTGTGTATTGGCGACTAGGATAGTACAATATTTTTCAGGTAATTGTTGAGGTAGCCAAACCATCCGCTAGAATGTTCTGGTTTCTGGGAATGGCTGATAAGTCATACTCAATAAAGAATTCTAGAAAATCTAGGACAAGATTCATGTAATCTCTCAATCTTAGGTGTTTAGAAGAGTATTCACCTTTGATTTGTTTTATTATCAGTTTAGAGTCACCACAAATTGAAATTCTCTTTGCACCAAGCTTCTTTAAAGTTTGAAACCTTGGGATTAAAGCTTTGTATTTAGCTATATTGTTGGTACATTGGAAGTTTATCTTATAGGAATGTCCTTTTGAGTGGTTGGTTTCTGAATTTAAGACCCATACACCTACTCCCGACTCTTCCTTACTAATAGCCCCATCAAAACATAAGTTCCATAGAGGTTCATTTTGTTTATTAGGTTCCACCATAACTATTTTTTCTTCTTCAATTTTATCAACATTATTTTATAAATTGACAATTTGTTTTCCTATGTCTCCATCATTGTACAAAATACAATAATCGAGGTCTGAATGAATAGAATATAATGAATAATTGTGTGGTTTATCTTGACTATTGACCATGTATTTCATCAATGTTTCCCAATATAATATCCTCTATTGACCAAACAATGGAATGGTAGCATAAGTCATGTCCAGTTGAAGGGTTCCTTGTAACTTATCTCCCCATGAGTGAGATAGTAACATGCCATATTTAGGAGGTATATCAAAAACAACTATGTCCATTAACAAGCTATTGGCCGATATTTGTGCTAAAGTAACACACAAATATTTAATGAGACCTATGCATTTTACTTTACTTGAATCAAAAGAATACAAATCTTTGTATGGTCTAGTGATATCAAGTCCTAATTTTCCCATAACAGCCTTAGGCATAAGGTTGTGGGAAGCACCAAAGTCAAGCATTGCATTGTGTAGAGTTTTTTCATGAATGTTTAAATTGATGTAGAATGGGGGTACAGTTCCATTTTCGGGTTTTCCATCGACTTCGAGCCCAAATAATAGTTTTGGTTGATCATCAGTAACATTTATTGTGTCTGTACCTTCCTTTATGTTAAGATATTTTATCACTTGTGATCTATATGCATTCTTATTCATTTTCATTATTTGGATATCTTGAGTTTTGTTAATTCATTTTCTATGTTGAATGATGTTTGAGTTTTATTTGGGTTAGGGACATCTTGTTTCTCAACAATGTCCTTTTGTGAAATATCTTTAGGATAAATGGTAGAGGGAATATCAGTTTGAGTTGTTTTTGAGACAATATCAAATTTTTTTTTGGTTGGAACTTCTGTGTTCTTTTTAGGAGGAATGTCGAGAATTTTCTTAGCAGATGTGTCAGCAGCCTTTTTAGTGGAATTAATAGGAGTTTACTTGGTAGGATTATCAGTTGATTTCTTACTCCTTAGATTATACTGCCTATGCACCTCCATAATTGTGTTTTCAAAACCTTATTTATAATCTTTTGATTCCTCACTATCAACTTTAGTTTGTGAAAGCGGGAAAAGGTCATGTTCTTCTTGAGTGAGAAATACAAAATAATTATCATTTATTCCCATCAAATTTATTTGAACATCATCAAGGTCTTCAACTATTTCTTCCCCTTCATCAACATAATTTTCTTGAAATGGAGGTTGGATCTGTTGATCTGGACCTCTTTGTTCTCTTGGTTCTCTTTGTCTGATTTGGGGTTGGTTTCTCCTAAAATTAGGATTTCTGATTTGGGGGTTAGGTTGACTTTCTCTAGGAGGAGTCATATCATAAATGTATAACTTTTCCATCATCCTTTCCATGGTTCTAACTAAAGAGTATATTTTTTCATCGGCAGAAGAGGTAGATGGTTCTTCTTTTATAGTTATTCTCCTCTTTGTTCTAAGTCCAGCCCTCTTATCTAAAATATTGGACTTTACACTCACATCATCCCTCTACATATCTTCCAAGGTTGCAGGGTTTCTTTCTCTCAATTGATAAGACATGTCAGCATCAAAACCATCGAGGAATTTAATCAAAGCTAACATTGAGGGGGTTTAATATTTGTTGGAATTACATTGTAAATATTATTAAATCTAGTGAAATAATCCCGCACACTTTCCACGAGGGATCTTTTAATACTTTCATATTCAGATAAAATATGAAGTGGATTTTTCTTAACTTCCCATCTATTGAGGAATGATTGGTGAAAATAAGCAATGTCATTTAGACTAGCAGTTGGAAAGAATTTGAACCATTCCCTGACTTCTGCATTTAAGATTTGGGAAAACAATCTCATTTTTACATCTTCCTCATCTACTTCTTGCAGGTCAAAATAGTCATTCATCTTATCAACATGTTGTTGTGCAGTCATAGTTCCAATGCCATCAAACTGAGGAATCCTAGTTTGATAGTATTGGGGCATATTATGTAAAGGAATAGGAAAAACAAGGGGAGCATATCTTGATGCCATGATTGGTATATGAGGATGGATAGCAGATGAAATTGTGGAAGGTGTAGATGCAAACAATCCTATAATACGCTGGATCATTTTCTGTGAAGTTATTGGAGAAGTAGTGGAAAATATAGAAGAAGCAAGATTGGTAGATGTAGGATGAATCAATTGATAATTAATAGATGATGCAGAAATGGTCAGGGAAAAAAGCTCAACAGATTGTTGAATATAGGCTTCATGTAAATCTTGATCAAATTCTGATGCTAGATCTTGTAACTTTTCAAAATTTTGGAGGATTTGTTGATCAAGATCTGATTCAAAAGATTGTTTTCAGAGGTATAGTGTTGTAGAATAACTTGATATAATACTATTTCATCCATGAAACTATCAGAATTAGTTCTGAATAAAATATGCTCAAAAGGTAGATCAAACTGAGTATCATGGATTGTGAATAATTTCTCTGGGAGAGGTTTCCCTAGGCGAGGGACTACTACTCCCTTGACTTTCTGCTAAAATTCTCTTTGTAATCAACTTTTCAGGTTCATCTACAAATTTTACAGGTTTTGGATCAGGATGAGATCTGGTGTGAATTATTTTTGGAGCCACAACTAAAAATTTGAACAAACTACTTAACTATTTACAAAGTTTACAACCTATGAACATTTATTTCTAAAGATTTGAATTCTTGATTTTCTAGAAATAAAGTTTTATTACTAAGGAAAAGAATCTGTAGAAGTTCAAAATTTGTTCTTCCCCAGTATGGTCGCCACTATGTTATCGCTCTGTAATTTCTAGAGGTTGTAGAATAAAGGATAGAGGTAACCACAAAACCACTTTGGAAGCTGGGATCTATCCCTACCAGTTTCAGAGAGGGATCTCTCTGTAATATTTAGATTTGTTTAGATTAAAATATTAGGCTAGTTATGATAGTTCAGGATTTGTTTGATTTTTTTGAATTGTTTCACTGATTAAATGCTTAAATTACCATTGGGCTATGCGGTCTGTCTCTTAAAATAGGGTTTGGTTTCAGCTTTTTATAAAGTTTATTCATAGGGCAAGGTAGTTAAACTGTTTGGATCTTGTAAATTTGGATGAAATGAATAGGAAGAAGTGAAAGGAATTTCATCAAGTAAAAGAGAAATTAAGAGTTCATTTACTTAGTTTCACTTGAAAATATAGAAATCATTCAAAGCTAGAAACATAGTATATTAAAATAAATTATGTTCGTCAACCTTCCTTTGAATAATTAGGATTAGAAACAAATAAGAATGATAAAAGAGAAAGGAAAGCATAAACGTAAATAGATGGACTTCACCAATAGTTTGACATGAGAATCCTGTGAAAGAGACATTTTTTTATTACTAATCAATCCGCTTGAATCATATTAAATAACTTTCTTGGATGCAAAAAACAACCCTGCATACATCGAAATGAGAAGTATTTATACATTTATTTACAAAATATATTGTCATAATTGATCATGATATATTTTAAGAATATCTAAACTAACTATCTCTCTAATCACAAAAATATAGGACTGTTTAGATTTGCTCAGATTTCTGGCACTGTTTTGATAGAAGTTGTTGATGACCTATCCTTTGACTCATGTTGTTGTTGGTACCTTGTTGTTGAATAGTAGAACCCATCTTTACTCAGGTAACTCGCACAATTTGTCCCACCATTTTTTACTTGGGATTGACATTTTGAGTAATTTCCTATAAATTTCATCCACCTCTATGTATTTAGTAAAAGTGGCTTTGGTGATAAAAATGATTTTGATCTCATGTTGAATGTTCAAATCAAACTGCAATGTTTCCAGGAATGATTTTCCAGTGATGCTTGCTTGTATTCCTGCGAATTTTGAATTATCTTTTGCCACCGTCTTTAATTTCTGTCTATAATTAGGCAAGGTGATTAACTTGTCATTGAATACTAATAAACCAGGTATTCCTTTATTTTTTAGCACCTCAAATTTGTTGAATAACCTTTGCACACCTATTTCCATAACCTGACTTTTTTCTTCCAATTGCAACATGAGATTTTTCTTAGTTAGAACCTTTTTCATTTTCAGGATAGTTTCAATTTTGTCCTCTATCTCTAGCTCCTCTAACTCCTTTTTGTTTTTAGAATTTAGAAACCTGATGAGATCTATGGCTTCTGTTGGAGTTTCTCCCAATTCTTCCTTAATTATTTCAATGGCTCCTCTAGCTTTCTGAATTAACTCATGTTTCTCAAGGATAATCTGTATAGAAGGCAAAATATCTGTCATGGATTTATTGATGTCTATCCATATATTTTCCTTAGCTTGGGCTAAGGTATTAGCCATGGTTGTTTCTTTTCCTAACTATTGTACTCGTTGGTTGAGCCTCAGAGATTTATGTATTTATGCCTGATGACAAGTCTCGATCCTTGATTTTTGTTCCTGTAATGACTTTACTTCTTCCTGTAACTTTTTGATTTCTACTCCTTGTATGGACATGTCTTCCATAGCTTTCACCATTTTATCTTAGGCATCTGTAGTTTGTGTTGGGGTTGATGTTGATGTATAAAATTATGTTGTTCTTATCCCTATCAAGGCTACTGCATCTAGTGTAACTATGTCCAATTGTGCATTCTACTCTTTTTCCTTGTTCCGCTTATCCATTTCTGCTTCCAATTCCCTAATATGTGCATTTTGCTCCATAATCAATTTGAGCATTTCTTATTTTTGGCTCTTTGTTTCAACACCCTCTTTAGTCTGTGAATCCCCTATTCCTGGTAATTTCAATTATTTCCTGAGTGATGTTATGTCAACATTCTTCTTCTTAATCAACTCTTTTGTTGCCTTGACATTAGTCGGGTCATAACCAATCTTGAGTACTAATTCCTCTAATGATTTTATATTATTATCCTTTTCCAAAGAAGATGTCTCCTCAATCTTTAATTGAGACTGGATATTAGTCAATGATACATGTAATGTAGAAGCTGTCATTGTAGTGTTTTCCAAGGTTGAAAAAATCATCTCCTCTATATGTTTGTGCATATCCATATGATCAATGGGATGGACATCCTTTATATCAAATTCAAATGAAGTCTTCTTGTAATCAGTTGTTGTCTTTGGATAGGGGACCTATGTCTGTAAGAATTCCATTTGAACTATTCCCTTCTCTGTGTCAAAATATGAAAAAATTCTATGCTGAGTAGTAGAAGCCTGTTTCCAAAATTTAGTATAAGTACTACTTTTGAGAAGTTCATTCTTTTGCTTAATTTCCTTATTCTTGTCAAAAATATTTGACTCCTTTTCTCCATGAATTGATTCAAATGTTAGATTTGTGTCTAGATTCCTTTGTGAATCTAATGATGATGGAGATCATGTAAATAAATTGGCTGACTGTGCTAAAGAGTGTGGTCCTTCCAAGACTATTTTAGAATGTATTTCTCCCTCTTTACGAAAACTTGTTGTAGAAATGGTTTTAGTCTTCTTCCTATATATTTGAAAATCATCTATTGAGACCTCTGTGATTGAAGGGGAGTCCTCATTCCTTGATATTATCTTTGCTTGTTTCTAAGGTTTGATGATCCATGAAGTAGTCATAGACAAAAGTTGTTCTTCTGCTTCTTCCAAGGTGTTCTCTTCCCACTCAGCCTGGTTATTGTATTTTTCAATCTCTGGCCTTTGTGTATGAACATAGGGAGTGGTCTTTTGTTTGGTCCTCAACTCATAAATAATGCCAAATGGGTCATATGACCAAGTAAATCTTAGAGGAAACCTCATCTATTTTAAGAGGATGTTTGCTTCTCCACTTGCTTCTTTGTTGTTGCAAATAAATGGTCCTATTCGAGTTTTAATTCTGAATTGAGATTTATTCTTGGCTGCTACAAAGTGGATTTCATCTGAATTTATCATCTGTCTTATGTACTCTAATGAAAAAATCCTCATTGGGATGTATTTAGGCAACCTGTATGGTGGCAACTCACAGCCATGCACCCTTATTTATGTATAATTATGGTATAAATACCAGTCACTTGTCTTGGCCTGCTCTTTTAGATGTAAAACCTTCTGAATTTCTTCACTAACGTTGGGTTTTGTATCGCTTCTTAGTAAACAAGTAGCTGGATAAATGAACTGATCAATAAAATCTTTGAAATTGTACTCCACTGAGTTCTTTCTCACCAATAAAGTCCAAAATATGACCGACTGTGGATTTCCTTGTCCATTTAGCTTCTGGAGTGCAAAAGGGAACCTGTCTACTTGATAAAATATGAACAATAAACCAAAATTGAAGAATACTTGAACATTCCTTTAGCTTGAAACTTAAAAATTTGTTCATGAATGTTGTTAGGCAAGAATTGGCTGAAATTGAAGTTCATGGAAACCTTTTCTTCTATAGATAAAATGGATAGAAAACCTAAAATAGGTTCATCTACCCATTCATCATAATCACATCCTAATATACATGAGAGCATGGAGATAATATGATTAGCCTTCTCTGCGAAAATAGAAGAGTGGTATGGTGGATTTTTCTTAGGCAGTTGGGCATCTTCAAGGAGGAAACTTTCAAAAATTTGGGCTCTCTCGGAAAAGGTCAATTTCTAATATAATTCATTTAGGTCTTTGATAGAGAAAGGGGTGGTGGATTTATTTTGAGGGATATACAACATTTGGTTAATGATCTCATGAGTAATTGTAAACATAATTTCACCAGTGGGAGAGGCAATGGCTCTTTGGCTTGGAATTTAAGGACGAATTTAGGGAAAGGGTAGGTTTGGGGAAACATGTAGAGGGGTAAATTGGATTCCCAGAGTCCAATTTCGTCACTCTGGTAAATGAAATTATCCTTCAAACAACAGTGTAATTTGAATAAATTGAATTCACACTTTGGCTCTGCAACTTTATAATCTTTGTCTGCCAAGGGAATGTGGTCAAGGTCAATTGGAGGGGGAAACATTTGATTTTCAGAGGCATCAACAGACTTTCCTTTGGCAGGAAGAATTGAAAAAATGACAATGGAATAGGTTAGAAATGTTGTAATCGCCGAGAAAATAGCTCTCTAGTTGAAGGTAATTGATGGCGGTGGTAGTTTGACAACAAGCTCTACTTGATCTTCACGGGTTCTTCAACTTCTCAGTCAGCAAATAGTGTAATGGGGGGAAAACGAGGGTTTTTTGTATGTGAAGGGATATCCATTAGGGCGCGGGACCATTATAAGACAACTAATGATCATGGGGGGAAGGGGTTAAGTGGATAATAGATAGGAGGTGTGGGGACATGTGTTGTCTAGGGAGAGGGGAAGTAGCAACGAGAAGGTGAGAGGTATCGAGAGTGAGTTAGGTAGATTTTGGAGGGGGGGGTAGACAGTGTGTGGTAATAGGGTGGGGGTGAGAAACAATGAGGGGATGCCACGTTAGGAGGGGTTGGGGTGGGGAAAAACTACTTTTCGTACATCCTCTGCCGATAAAGGTAGGTAGATTGGGGGGGGCGAAAAAAAATGAGGGTCGTCGATCGAGAGGAGGGACGATGTCGTCATGGAAGAGATGTGAAGAATTTATGCACTACAAGACAAAATGTCTTGTCAATTTTCCAACTTTGGATAAAAAATATCCACCATAAGGAAAAATATTCGCTTTTGAAACCTTTACATTCTTATTTTATTTTTCCTATACTAATCTAACTTATTTTCATCAACTTAGGGTGCATTTTAATGTGTAGGCCCTGTTTAATTTTCTCTGAAGGGAAAATTTATCTAACCTATATTCTATCTTATGCATTTAACTAATTAATCCATCTTAAACAATTGGATTAATTTGTTCCTCTACCTAACTATTTTAGCCAAGATTAAACAGTTTGGCTAAAATTATTTTCTAACCTAACAACAAAAATTGAAAATTGTTTGATCATGATTAAATTGTATGATTCAAACAAGGATCTAGGAATGTGGCATTCAAATTTGTTTCAATTTCACACTTATTTTTCTTTTCATGGGGTTTTCTTGTTTTTCTCTTCTTCTTTTTTTTTTTATTTTTTTTTTCTACCCACTTTTCATTTACATTTTTTTTATATCTTTTTCTTTTACTTTTGGAAATCATTTGCAGAATGTAATATTATTTGCAATAAAAAATTACTGAAAGAAAAATATTCAATCACCATTCGATACTATGAACTATAGGACTCTAACACACCCTTCCTTTTGTGTGCGAACCATGTACTTACCAAGGTGTGTGCAACACTATGAAATGTGCACAACCTTTCCTTGATAACAATCCTTGCACACTACTTGGGTGCATGCAAAACCAAAACTTGGTTCCAATGGCCCACTAGCCTATATTTAAATTACATTTACAATTGGTATCAATATCTCATTAGCCTATATGTACAAATTACAAATGGGTTTTGGATTAGGGACATTACATTCTCTGTCTCCTAACAGGAGACACACTTGGACTACTTCTTGTCCCTAAACTTGCCTGAGTTCTTCTAGATGATTTCTTTGGAAAATGATGGTGCCTACTCATGCTTCTTGACTGCCTACCATTTCTATGATCATCCCTTTTGCTTCGGGATATGGATGATGACACTTATCTATCACTAGCTTCTTTCTTGGTGCCAGAATCCTTGTTAAATTTCTTATGCAACATATTGAAACTTTGAAGTATCTCCTGAGCATTCATGATCCTTTCATTATTGACCCTATATCTCTACACTTCCCTATCCAAGATTCTCACGGTTATAGGCTCTTGCCTTCCTCTTCTCCTATTAGACTTTGTCTCAACATTTCCCATCCTGACATGAAGACCTTTGATCTCTTCATCATGGTTGTAAGATCCTTGATCATCTTCCATAACACCATTCTTCATATAAGAACCAGTGTTTCTTTCATGTACCTCTAATTCTGCAAGAAATGTGCATATAATAATTAATGTTAGAACATGCATAGCATAAAACATTTCATCAATTAGAATATAGTTTATTATTTATCCCAACTTATAAAGGACACAATGCACCAAATCAAAATATGATTCCTTATATGCATTCCTCTTTGAAACAAATTTCCAATGACTGTACTCATGTCTCAATCTGAGTTCTGAGCGAACATTTACAACTTCCACATGCTGCAATTTTCCACTCATTTACTGCTACAAAAATATATTTATTAATTTTTGGAAAATTTTAATTCCCAATTCAAAATTATGGATGGATACATCTCTTATAATTCTCAATAACTTTTCATTGACTATTCATTTTCTCAAATCCAAGCTCCGAGCTTAAAGTTATGGTCCAAAGAATTTTAGGTTTTTTTACCCAATTTATCCTTGCATGTTATCGGTGTCTTATTTTTCTTCCTGCACATTTTTATATACCCATATTCCAAATATGACTCCATGGTTGTCTTCTATGGTTCACAAGATTTCCATAGACTACTCCTATGCCCCAAAAAAACTTTTGAGCAAGGATTTATGCTCTCTTGAAGTAATCTAGTGTTGAAATTTTACCCTTGTTGTTTGGGTTGTAAATTTCTCATACGAGCTCTATTTGGCACCTGAAATAGCTCATTATATATCTCTCTCCAAGTTATTTTATTTGAGTTTCAAAAATATGTACACTCTATTTTCATGGGTTTTGATTGCCTAAAACTTTCATTTAGGGCCTCAAAATCACCTTGCAAGTTAGTGACCTTCAAAAATATGAAAAATTCAGAAAATTCATACAAAACTGATTGCTTTACTGTTATAGAAACTCATTTAAATTTGAGTCCTTGATCTTGAATCAAGTGAAATATGAGTTGTTGAACAAGCTCCATCAGTGATTGATGATTGATGCTTTCCTTTAGACATGCACAACATTTTTCCCAAACTATCGACCCAATTTTTGACCATCGACCCATTCCTTAACAATCGATTCTCAACACAATGCTAAACCAATCGACCTGACCATAAGGCATCGATGATTTTCAATGGTGAATGGAACTCCTCATCAATTTAGTTGATGCTCAACCATTGGCCCATCGATCATCAATCGTTTCTCTTGGCAACCTCTTGTAACACATCGCTAAACCGGTCAACCCAACCATTGACTATCGGTCATTGACAATCCCTGTTGACTGACGAAACACTTCTTACTACAAGGAGAACACCTTCTAGCAGAGGTTTTTAGTGTAACAAAATTTGGCAAAAATTTAAAAAAAAAACTCCACTACATGCTCCTCTATTGGATGCAAAGGTTTTAGCGGATGTTCTATATAACTAAAACATTGGGGTGGCCAAAGGTTGTAGCAGAGTTTTTTTTCGGTGCATTTCTTATCAAAACGAATCGGTGCAGTATTGAAATATATTCAACAACATGTTAATTTAATAGAATGCATCGATACCGTAATATAATAAAAAATTACTTGGAACTAAATATACTAAACACATGCCTCGGTGCGTTTATAATTAATGTGAATCAATTCCCCCTTTTTCATCATATGTAAAGCACATATGCTCTTATAATTACTATGCATCAGGTCCACATGCTTCTCTTATTATGTACCAGTGTGCTTTATTATTTGGACTCCCCGGTGCAATAAGGGTACAAATAGAACCGATGCACTTTAGGATTAGTACGTTCTAGTTTCATTAAGTTATATTTATCCTAGTGTGATAATGTTATTCTGAGATCCAATGTGTTTAATATATAATGTGCCTCAATACTTCTGTAATTAGTATGAACCGATATGTCGGAAACTTTTTTTTAGTATTCATAGGTGCGTATAATATAATAAAGGCCCTAGTGTGTAAAAAATAGTTAGCTCCACTGTGTGAATAATAAATATAATGCACTAGTACGATAAGAATTTTAGCACCCCTATCAATAGTTCAAACATGAGCATCATACAATTTTGAAACAATAAATATTATTGTACGTTATATTGTTTACAGAATGGTGCATTTTCTCAATAGTACGTGTCGATGTGTTATTATGATTAATATGTACCAGTGTGTATGACTCCTCAAAACACATTGTTTCTATATTATGGCTCTACTGAGTTAAAAAGAATACATTGCACTGATATGTATATATTTTAATTCATTGGTTTTTACAAATTTTCAATTAATTATTTCAAAATCAAATATATATTTATAATAATAATGTTTTATATTTATGTTATTTCATTAATGCATCAAACCAATTAAACCTTTTTTCTTTGTATCAATGTAAAAAATCCACATATTATTTATTCAGGAACACAACATTTTACAACATTTGATAGTGCAATGAAATAAGAAACCCATTTTATTATATATGAATAAGAGACTCATTGCCATACAAAATGGGACAACACACTGGTGTAGTACAATAATCAAATGGCAGCCAATTTGTAATTGTTACACTTATCGGTAACATGTACTCATACAATTGGGACAATATGTCAAGAACATTAAACACAATCCCTGATTTTCAGAGATAAATATTCCAAAACATACAACTTGCAGTAAAATTCAATTATATTGATTGTCATTCATCAATTGAACTATTGAAATTGCTCGAGTTGCATGCATGCCTCATTTCTTGATTATTTTTAGGTGGTATTGTACTTTGGCTTTTTAACATAATGTTTTCTTGATGATTGACTTGTTTTTTATGTTTTTCCCCTTCATATTCCATCTACAAACATAGAAATAAATTGTAATAAGTATATGTACATTTATATATATAGTGGAATACAAATGATTGAGTAAATAAAAAAACATACCTTAGCACCAAGTCTTTCATAAAAAATACATATTCTTTTGAAGCCATGCTTCATGAATTCTCTCAAAATCTCCTCTGATGTCTACATTCCATACTTTGTTTCCTGCATATTTAATATGACATGACAAAGCATAGTCGATAATCAATAAAAAAAAATCTTAGTTTTTCATTAATTATAAAACAAGGAAAGTTATGTTAGGATATTTAGACACTTAGGAGTTAGTTAAGATCTACTTGGTCTAATATGTCATTAGGTAAAAGTGTGTTTCTTTAGTATGCATTAGTATGCATTTGTAGTTAGGAAATCCGACGATCACGATATGTTCCCGACATAGAGTGATCTGACGGTTCATACTCTCCTCGATATTAACGACCATTGATATGTGGCTTAACACCCGATTGGTCCATGATCTCTATTTAAAGAGCATGGAGGGTCATTTGTCGATGATCGATTGTGAGAAAATCTCTTGTAAAATCTCTCTGTAATCTTTTTCTTTGCATTAATAAACTACTCCAAGTGGCCATGTTGGTTGGGGCCGTGGATGTTTCCCCGTAGGGGTTTTACCACGTGAAAACATCGGTGTGTTGATATTTGATATGGTTATGTGAGTGGTTACTGAAGGTGTTCATCCTCTGTTGGAATACCTATTTTTTCGAACATGGTATCAGAGCCAGGTTGAAGACCCGTTCCTGTTGTAGATCGAGATCGTGAAGTTGAGTTGCCTCATATCCATTTTCTGGCATTTTCCTACATTTATGGGCTGAGAGGACTATTCCATTGCGTCCGGAGCACTCGTTTTAGTCAAGAACATTTTTTGTTTCACTCGAAAATGTTTCCGTTTTCCCAAGGTACGGCCATTACAGTCAGATCCGGAGGTATAAAGTTTGAATATGCATTTTTTTTTTAAATTTTTGCAAAGTTCTGATTTTATTTCGGTTTGTATTTTTTATTTCCGGGCTACTACTCTTTTAGATCTGTGTATTCTCTTTTCCCCGCGCCTTGTGCAATCTCGGAAAATTAGAAACAGATAGGAAAAGGTGCATCTTCCGGGTAAGCTAACCAAGATCTAACCCTTATTGTCATCAAGAAGCAAAATTTTTTTCTTGTGTGAAAAGAGTTTTTTTGGAGCATGCTCTCCAAGGCCATCTTCAACAACAACAACAACAACACCCCCAATCCTCCTTCTGAACATTATGTTTTACTAGACCATTTGGTTAAAACTTGCCTTATTAAGTAAGAGGTCTTGAGTTCAAGTCTCTCTTTTGTTACCTTTTTTTGAAAAAGTTCATGCTATAAATTGTAAAGTGCATTTCACTTCAAGTATAAAAGTGAATCACTATAAGT
>ML809947.1:117741-130668 GCA_009831015.1 Picea engelmannii | reverse complement strand
GTATCTCAAAATCCTCTTACTATATTTAGATGTAAATAGCCAAACAAAGTATCGGATGATGAATCATATTCACCTTTTTTCAATGGGAAAAGATAAATTTGGAATCATATTCACCCATTTTAATGAAAAGGGGACAAATTTTCGTCGTTGCCATGGGTTGTGTTTAAAAAACAATAATCCATGAATATTTTTGAAGGTAAAATATAGTTAAAATGCTTAGGTTGCATAAATTTTTTATATTTAATTATTTTTTTAATTTTTGGCAATGAACATTTTTTAAAGGTAAAATATATTTAAAATGCTAAATTTTCTGAGTTTTTTTTAGGTTAGTCGAATTCTATATATTAAAATAATTTCTTTAATTTTTGGCAATGAATAGTTTTTAAGGTAAAATATAGTTTTTTTTTTAACAAAAAATAAGAAATATTAAATTAATCAAGAAGTGTTTGCGGCCAAAGCACGCAAGGGAGCAGATAAGATTCAAAAGTATGCACATAGGTGAGTCCAAAATTGCTTGATCATCTCTAACCTGGTCCTATATACCTTGCTGATTTTTTGATATCCACTAGAGATGTTTACATTCCAAAATTTGGTAGTGATGATTCTAAAGATGACGCCTAGTATACATATGTGTTTTAGAAAATTTAATTACCCAGTTGGAAATGTTTTGGAGAATCCGTGTCTTCTACAATTGTGTCATGAAAAGAATGTTCATGTCCAAAGTGTGCCTTTCTATTGGAGGGGAGGAGCCGCTAGTGGAGGGATCTTCTTAAGTACCATGGGAACCAGTGCCACCTTCTCCTACATGTGTTAGACTTGAGACCAAATGGCATCAACCTCATCATACTGCTTTCTCATAGTTTCCCAATAATGACTAATAATATCCAATATGAAAGAGACCCGAGTGAATAGTCCCTAAAAGGAAATTAGAAGTTGATGAACATATTTCTGGAGTTCTTCATTGTCATCCATCTATTCTTGAGGCTTGAAATGGCCTTGAGGAATTCTAACCAATATCAACAGAGGGTTTCTACCATGTTTTCTAGAGAGGGACAAAACCAAAATTTAATTCCACATACTGTTGTGAGGGAAATCTCCCTACAGACTAGCAAATAGAGTTTAGACTTTGCATGCAGATATGACCGAAGAAAAACTACTTTCTACCTTCATCCCTAGATTTAAATCCCCATTTCTTAGTAAATGCATGGAAAGATCAACCTACCTCGTTCTCGGCGTTTGATGTCGATCCTCCGTTGTACTTGATTACTTGTTTGCAATACTCCTTCCAAAGCCGACCTGCATCCAAGACAAGCAACAACTACACATGCATCCTACTTATATACTAACGGGTTAGAAATCCAAACATATACTACTCTAACTATATAAGTTCATGAATTGGGACGGGAAAAGCATTTTCTTTATTACTTTGAATGAGTCAACTCACAAAAGTTGAGACCATCCACTGCTCCTCGAACCTAATCCTGGGCTCCTCTTCTACTGTCCTCCAACTACTTTGCTTTGAATCTCCTTCGACACAAGGAAAGGATAAAGGGTTGGGACAATGGGAATACATAAATGGGCAGAGTTTCTTTGCTATATTTTTCATTTTTCCAAATGGGACCCCTACCCCTTCTTTTATAGGCTAGAAGGAGCTAGGTATTTGGACGAACTCTCGGCCATGCATGGCCGGGAATTTCAGTTAACTCACCCATAGCTTTTGTGTTCCATCGGAAACTTTCCTTTTTTTGTGCTTTTGTCGGTCCACGCGGGTTGTTTTGGGTCAACCAGCGTGTACACACGTGCAATAATGGAGTAGGGCGCGTGGGCCTTTTTAAAAGAGGATTTTCAAGAAGTTGTTCAACGGTGCTTTGGTAAAGAAGGGATATGAGTTGGCTTGATGCCAGGTAAGCATGTGTGGTGCAATTTAGGGTTATAACAGATGCCCCCTAATGTGTGAGTTCAGAAGAGCATCTAATGGCCGAAATACATTACCAATCTTTACTAATGTGCCGAACGATTGAGCCCAAGGATCAGGAATCGGGAGGTGTCGTCTGCAAAATAACAAATTTCTCACCAAGGTGGGCATACCCATGCTCAGGATAAAATACAACCATGCCTACCAATCAAATACATTGTAGATCCATGTCAAATAACTATAAAGAGTAGTCGCAAACAATACACAGCGGAGCTACATCTCGAAGTCAGAAAGATATACATATAGAGTATCCATCTTCCAGAAGTTGATTTGGTCTGATGGATGGAGATGAGATCTTCAGAGCTTGAGCAACAACGTCAAAATCTTCAAAACTCAAGTAGGAGTGTAATATGAGTGTACGACTGCACTACCCAGAGATCTTCGACGGCTCGTCGATCATGGACTTGATAATCTTGATGATCAAACTGAAGGCTTCAATGATTTCAAACAAGGATGGGATTGGATGTTCAGGATGGCCGGGTATGAGGACAAGAGACATATTGCAGAGGGGCCGACTCAGGCTTGGTGACAAACTTCCCTTGGATAATAGCACGACAAATTATGAGACTCAGGCAGCATGGCATTAATCATAAGTCTACGAAGCAGGAGGCAATGCAAACTCTCCATATGTTTGGAAGGATAACCAAACGGTGGAGGACACAACTCTATATAGCGAGAAAATCTTCCTAAGGTCGTACTACATCCCATAGTCTGATGAACAAATGGACAAATATGCTTTATCCAAGGGCGACTCATTATGTTACCAATAAAGAAAATACTTTTCCCTTCCTCTTTTTGGGGTATATTTGATTTTTTTGTTCTTTTCAATAATTGTGGAAAAAGAATAAAAGAATATTATGTTACAAAGGAGGAACGAGTGTTGCAAACACACAAGCTCAAGGCACAAGGACAAGACTGATGTTCTAGTAGAATGATACTCGAGAAAAATCCTCTAGGGGCTAAAGGTGTTAAGACGCAGAAGCAAACTGTTACAAGGCTGGCATATAAGGTATGCAAACGCGGTTAACAAAACACACAATGGTAACGTCCTTCGATGTAAGTTTAACGAGCCCAGAGAAGGTAAGCTCGGTGGTTTTTCATATTTAGAGAGTTTAAAAAAACATAAAAGGAGACTCCACTGGGGTACCTTTTTCGAAGGTAGTCTAGTCAGTTTGAAAAAGGGGTAAACTAGCACCAACAAGATGTCTATTCAAAACCATTTTAACGAGTGTGATAAAGACAAGATCACTCGACCATTTTTTCATTTTTAAGGAGTCTGAAAAAAGCTTAACTATGGACTTCGTCAGGAATGTTCTTCTGGACCAATTTTAATGAGTGTGAAAGAATAAGGTCACTTGGCAATCTTTTCAATTTTAGGGAGTCTAAAAAGAGCTTAACTATGGACTCCGTGGGGGTTCCTTCTTCGTAAGTTTAGTCCCTCAGGCCCGAAAAAGGGATAAAATTATACTTGAGAGTACTCTTCTATAGAGTTGAAGTTCCATAGAGTATACCTTTGTTCGTACAGTTGACTGTCTGGACCGAAAAAGGGGTAAACTACCGTCGAACAGACACGACTTCAAATTTCAGTTTAACGAGCGTGAAAAGCCACAAGATCGCTCGACAATCTTTTCATTTTTAGAGGGTCTGAAAAGGGATTAAAAAAAGACCCGTTATTTTTTGGGAGTCCCGAGGGTGAGATCAAGAGCGAAGAAGAATCATGCAAATGAGTCTCAAACTCATATTCAAGAAATACTATAAGGACTCCCGAGCCTACAGTGTTTTAGAGACGACATGGACACCATAATGCAACCAGGACCTACCTAGGGCATCCATGTTCTGGTAAGCTCTACTGCCAAGTTGCGACACTTCTAAAGCAGATATGATGGTTCTGTGTCACAACCTGATGGGATCGATCCTATGGTAGAGGAAAAAGACAACGAGACATAAAAGTCGGGGTAGTAGCCTAACCTATATGCTCAAGTTGATTCTTGGAAAAAATTTCATGGACCGTCAAAATTTCCTCAAAACTCAAAAAAAAAATGTCCCAATACCCAATCAAAACTCAATAACTGCACTGTACTCGGCGACATTATTTGTGGTTTCACCTAAGCATATACCTCCAGAAGATAACAACTGGCCCTAAGGTGTAAATATTACCCAAGCTACGGAGGCAAGCCTCCAAGTGTGCCGACTAGCATCGTCTGCATACCCAACGAACACCTCAGAATCACTTGACATTTGCCATATTGATGAAAGATAACATCAATGACACGTCCATAACATTTAAAAGAAACTAAAAAGTAATAGTACAAAGACTATACATATGTTACAAAAAGTTACCCACAGTGACCTGCCTATGAGTAATACTTCTTGAGGTAGAGCCCATTTCTAGGCTCCTCCAAAGCATTCCCTTCGAAATCAACCAGATGATAGGCGCCCTTTTTTAATACCTCTTTTATGATGAAAGGTCCAAACCACATGGGTTTGAATTTTCCTACCCCCAAGGGGTCCTTATCTTGGTCATAGACCAAAACAAGGTCGCCTTCAGATAAAATCCAAGGGCGAATGGACCTATCATACTGACACTTGACCTTATGTTTGTGAGCCTCATTGGCCAGAGCCACATCACGACACTGCTCAAGGTATAATAACCGTTCTTCAAGTAGAGAAGTGTCTGGAAATAATTGTACTGCCAATTTCAGAGATGGGATCTGACATTTGATGGGCAAGACTGCCTCCAGCCCGTAAACGAGTTGAAAAGGTGAGAAACCAGTTGCAGTCTTAACAGATGTTCAATAAGCCCATAATGTTGAGTATAACATCAAATGCCAATTTGACTTGGCTGAGTTGATAGTTCATTGTAGAATAGTCTTAAGAGTTTTGTTTACAGCTTCCACCTACCCATTGGCTTGGGGGTAGTAGGGTGATGAATGCTCTTGCCGTAACCCAAGCTTTGATGTTAATTCGGTCATAATTTAGTTATGAAAGTGACTGCCATGGTCAGTAACAATCTCTCTCGGGACGCCGAACCTTGCTATGATCTGGTTGAATAAAAAGAGAGTTGCAGTCTCTCCATCATCTTTAAATGTTGGCATAGCTTCGACCCACTTAGTGAAGTAGTCTACAGCTACGATGATATAGCGATGCCCCCTTGCTGAAGAAGGGTTGCAAGTAGTGTAATCAATCCCCCACTTGGTGAAGGGACCAACTGTGATGATAGGAAACATGGGAGCGGGATGTGCACTTCTTGATCAATTCCATACAATCTTTGATAAGTGTCAGCCAGAAGTAACCTGCTCGTAGAATCTTTTGGGTTGTTTCCAACCCAGACAAATGACCGCCACAAGCTCTAGTATGGCAATCGTGGAGCATGATAACTGCCTCCTCATGTGTGAGACATCGATGTAAGATGCAGTCTACACCTCTCTGATACAATGTATCATCGAGTATGAGATAATTCTTAGCCTGATGGCGTATACATTGATGCTCATCACGAGAAGCAGAAGTGGGGCACTTCAAAGTCTGGAGATAGATAAGTATATCTCCGTACCAGGGATCTGAAGATGTGATAAAAAACATATCTCCCCGGATAGGTGATTCTTCAGGCACAACGTCACCTGACTCAACCGGAAGTTCTGAAATAAGCTCTGCGAAGACCAATGACTTCTTGGACTTTGTTGAAACAAATTCTAAGTCAAACTCCTAGAGGATGACTATCCATCTACTAATTTTTCCACCTATTACTCATCATGTCAACATGTATTGGAATGGATTCACGACAGCAATGACGGTGGTCTTACGAAACAAAACATAATGACGGAACCGTTGAACAGCATGAACTGCTGCCAACGCAAGTTTTTCGATATGAGAATAATTGAGTTCTAGTCCTACGAGGCCTCGACTCAGGTAATAGATCACGTATTCTGAGAACAAATCATCTTCCTGAACTAAAACCATGTCAATGGTTGACTTTGCGGCAGCCAGATATAATAAGAAATATTTGTTATAGTTAGGTGGTCGTAGCAGAGGGGTCATTGTGAGGGAATGTTTTAATGCGTTGAAAGAGTGTTGAGCGGCATCATCCCAGTAAAAATGAACGTCTTTCTTCAGTAAGCGCATAAATCCCTTGGTGATTTCAACATAGTTGGCGATGAAGCGTCATAAAAAGTTCGCCTTGCCTTGTAGACTCTGAAGTTGAAGAATTGTGTGTGGGGGGGGAAACTAGATTATTGCCTCCACCTTGAGAGGATCAACTAGGATCACTGTTGTGGATACAATGAAACCTAACAAACATCCTGATGTTACGTAGAAGTTGCACTTGTTTGGATTCAAGTGAATCTCAAAGTAGTGGCAGTGTTCGAAGATCAGTCTAAGGTGTGTGGGATGATCCGTTCTCTTGCGAGATTGCGATGCTAAATCATCTAGATAGGCCTCGACTATATGCTTGAGATCATGAAAAGCAAAAGACATGGCCCGCTGGAAGGTGGCTCCATCATTTTTAAGACCAAAAGGCATTTTACGATACGTGAATGTACCCCAAGGACAAATGAATGTCGTTTTGTGTTGGTCTTCAGGTTTGATTTGGATTTGATTATATCCCGAGAAACCGTCCATGAAAGAAAAGGCCTCACAACCAGCACATTCATCAATGATCTGGTCAATGAATGGTGTTGGGAAATTATCTTTGGGACATGCCTTGTTCAAATCATGGAAGTCAGTGCATACACGAATCGTGCCTTGTTTTTTATTGACCGGCACAGGATTTGACACCCATTGATTCAAATGGATAGGATAGATAAAACCTGCCTTTAGCAATTTCTCTACCTCAATCTTGATGGCTGCTGCTTTCTTAGGATTAACTGGACGAAGCTTCTGTTGGACAGGCTTGGCATCAGGATACGTTGTGATTTCATGTTCAACTATTTTTGGATCGATACCTAGCATTTCCTCATAAGACCAGGCAAAAACGTCACGGAATTCTTTGAAAAGATCTGTGTAGATTTGAATCTCTTCGAGGGAGCAATCTGCTCCGACGAAGATGTTCTCCATGACACCAAGGTTTCGGGAGATGTTTATTGGTAAAGTGTCAGTTATAGTTGCCATATTGCCCTCAGCATAAATTTCATGTGTAGCTAAGAGATTAATAGGACATGACTGATCTCCCGTCATGGTCACGGTGAATTCTCCTGCTTTGATTCGGCTTAACTCTGGGAGAAAATATGATCTGTGATGAAGATCTTCCCAAGGTTTGTCCAGACTAGTCATTGCTTCGATTACTACTTCATCAGAAGGCAAGACTAAGTCTAATGAATCGATGTTAGCAAGAGAACCCTGAGCCCAAATAGGCTCTAGAAGTGGATCTAACTCTTGTGCAGGAGATAGATCAGTGTTAGCTGAAGCTTGCTGGACTAAAGAGTACGCTACTTCAGTGGAAGACAAGGGCATGGACATTCCTGGGGGCCCTATCTCATCCATCGTGGCCGATGGGGAAGGAAGTATCCATGGATCCTCGAAGTAAGTCGTGCGGAATGACGAAACTTGAAAAATCTCATGCTTATGGTGATTGGATATAAATTTGATGTCGCTGTGAGGGGGCGGGTAATCGAAGGTACCCATCAAGGATGGGCACAAACCAACTCCTACATTAACGACACTTGGTTGAGGATTATCAATCATCGGGACCGTGGATGCCCCCAAAGCAGGGTCAGGTCTGGAGAAAGACAATTGATCGATGGTCACTGTCCGGCCCTCATGTGGAAACAACAAGACCTGGAAAACTTTAGCAACCACAGCTTGCATAGCATAAGTCCAACTCCTTCCTAACAAGAGGTTATAGTCAAAGGGAGCATCGACTACCTCTACTTCGACATACACGGTCTTCCCTCCTAACTGCACGGGGAAAGAAGGAACGATGCCATGTGGTCAGAATGAACGACCGTCGAAAGCAATGAGGAGAGTAGGTGATGGAGACAAAATGGGCTGGTCAATGGCCTTCCAACATGCCAATGACATAATTCATGTCGAGGCGCCCTCATCAACCAACATGTGGAAGATATTCCAAGTAAAAGTTTTCGTTGGATAAGCCACTACTATCTGAAACGCTACGTGGTAAGGCAGATGAGGTTTTAAGTCAGTTGTATCTAACATGATGGTACCCGGATTACAAGTCTCAGTAGAGCCCAAAGCGGTTAACAAGGATTTCCTCTGAGAAGGGTATCTTTGGAGGACCTCCAAAGCATACATCGCACAAGGGATTTGTGATAAATCCTCCAGCACAGAGTAATTCTGGGCGGCCCTTGCATTTGGGTTTTGAGAATCTTTTTTAAATGCACCTTTTGGAATGTGTGTCATGGTTTCTCCCAACGTCTTCTCAATTGGTAGAGGAAGGGATGGGAGGTCAGCTTCTTTACCTTTCTCAGAAGCACTTGGTTTACTATAGTCATGCACTCTAGTCGATATAAAATCATCACCCCTAACCATATATACATTTGCGGATGCGAGGTTGTTCGAAGGCGGGCAGGTTTCTTGGCTACCCCCTTCCGTGCTTGCAGAGGCTTGAGTCAAATTTTGCCCATGTTGAAATGGGTTAGTCAACACTGCCTGTTATTGTTGCATGACAAATTTTTGGGCCTCTGCAAGTCGAGGACATAGATGGGTTGGGTGGTCTTCCATGCACAAGTTGCATGGATACCTCTCCTTTCATTTTTCAGTGTTGTCCCCGCCAGCATTATCGTTGGGTTTTTTGTCCCCCTTACCCTTTTTCGTTGTTTTTTCTTCCCTTCAGGCTACTGGGTGGCCTCTGGGTTAGTCGACTACAGTGTGTGTACTTCTGACATTTTGGGAGGGGGAGCAGCCAAAGAAGTAGTTTGGCTGGCCGCTGTGTGTTGTATAGATAACTGTTGCAACTGCTTCGTCAATTGCTCAGTGGGATTTGTTTGTGCTAAACCAACAATACCATCGACATGTGGTCCATCTCTCTGTCTAGTTTTATCCAGTATTGAACATAGTGCATCTGGCAAGATGTTGTATAATAAACCAAACTGAGAATAGATGAGCTCAAACTGTTGATCCCTCATGATGTCATCTTATTCATAGAAAACTCCAGACATCGTGGCGTCTTTGGATAACTACGGGACCAAAGACTTAAGGAACCACTCAAGCAAGAATGCTGGTGGGACTAGTACCTTGATTAAACTCTTCCAGCGTCTCCATTCTCGGATGTGATCAGAGATATGGTCCGTTGTTGTTTGTTCGAAATTGGCGAGCAACTCTGTGCCAGGGTCATATCTCATAGGTAACTAAAAATGGTTCAGGAAAGCCATCACCAATTCACCAAAAGAAGAGTATCTTGAGCGATTGAGCTCAATGTACCATTTCACAGCACTCCGAATGAGAGTACGTTGAAACAATCGCAACTGTACGGAGTCATCTTTCAAAGAGTTAGATGAGCACCAAAGATGGAAGGTAGTCACATGATCTTCTGGATCTTCGTTAGGCTTGGCTTCGAACTTGGAATGTCTGAAGGCAACTTTGTCGGCATAGGAGGACAACGCGGATCGTGACAAATAGGGTCATTCAACAACCTTGTCAAATCTGGAAAGTGTAAAGTCGCCAGGAACGGTAGTTTGGGTTGTTGGTGATAACCTGGGAAAAAGGGGCCTGGAGTTTGACTGGCACTAGGTTGGCAGGAAAAGTTTGGCTGCTGGCCTGGATTCTGGTAGAAACCATGGCCCTAGCCAGCGTAAGGATTTTGCATATGTGGAGACATCATCCGTTGATTTCCCAAATAGGACATAGATTGTTGGGCATGCATTATATTTGAAGGACTTTGGGAAGGATTACCCCATGCCGGTCCCATGGGGATAGGCATAGTAGTTTGTCCGGGGTTCCATTGATTATGGAAATAATTACCCCAGATTGGCATTTTGGATGAGGGAACGGATCCCTGCCCTGAATTCCAAGGTCCTGCTAGGTTTTCCCCCTATGCAGGAATAGTACCCTGCATAGGAGTAGATTGTCCAAAAATGGGGTTGCCCCCAGTCGGGAAAGCGACTGATGAGAAGGTGTTGTTACCAAACATTCTGTTCAAAGAAAACGGTGTCAACCCTATCGGCATACTATGCGAAGGTGGTCCTTGACTCCCCACTCCAAATAAACTATTGTGTGTAGGTTTCTCAGTGGATTGTTGATACAAGCCACCGAGTGAAGGGGACAAAGGAGGGATATGACCTCCTCCATAAGGAAAAGCGTTAAAAGGAGAAGGAGTGCTCCCCATGTGACCTTGCAGAGGAGCGCTAGATCTCCCTGCCCCCAGACCCAAAGTTTGTAAAGTGGAGTAGGAAAGTACAGGACTTGTACCTGAACTAGGCATCCCATATGAGAACAGAGGGCTTGTCGCACTTGGTGTGAAAGGGGTTGTGGCCACCACCAAAGATGGGATCGGGCCACTGTGTGAAGTAGTTGCGGTCGAGACCATGGTGGCTCGGACCGACGATGGTGGGTTAGGAGATGAAATCTCTCTTGTGGTGACAACCGTGGTGGGAATTGAAGAATTCCCAGAAGGGGTAACAACATTTGTTTCCATTGCTATATGCAACACTGTCTGGCACTCGTAAAATTGAATTGGTACAATGAAAGGTGCCAAGAAATCAGTGGTTGGGGTTTCAACCAAGCCAAGAGCGGTTGCTTCAAGGTCCAAAATGGTCGATTCCTCTAGGGGTTGGTTGGGCACAATGGTTTGTAACCCAGTTGCTTCAAAAGACCCTTGTTGGTCTAGCTTTCGCCTTAATGGTGGCGTGGGTGGCTCCAGTGTAACCGGTGGCAGGCCAAGAAGCCTTCGTGACTGGCGAAGCTCGGGATCCTCCACTGTGTGAGAAGATCCAAGACACTCTAAGGTAGTCTACACGTTCAAAAGTAACATACACTAAAAAAGTTCCTAGAAGATAAGACAAGCAAACACTAAATTAATTGAAAAAACAGTTACAACAACCAACACTAGAGCAACTTACCGGTGCAAGTGAAACTTGAACACGGAAGCACCCTCCAGGTATACTTTGCAAAGCATGGCCCGATATCTGTCCTAGGTACTGTGGTATACCCCTGCAATCACCTGTGTATGTCCCTAAAAAAGATTGGCAACTAGGTTGCCAGTGTGCGAACAGTCACTAGGCGAGTACAGTCGAAAGTCGGGTAGACCACAATGAGCAGGGTATCGAGCCTAAAACCTGTCAAGGGTATCGAGAGAAAATGGTCTGGAAGACAACTGAGGACCTCAAACGGATTCGAGACCCACAAATCCTCGTGGCAAATGCAAACGACGGAATCCCAAAATAAGCCCTTTATATGTGTTCTCCACTACGATTGGTCTAGCTTTGGAGGGGTTATCTCCGCTACCGTTCCGCACGTGACCTCATGTTTATCCCCTGTGTTATAGGGGGGTCCCAGATAACTTTCACAACACTGGACTTAGACACTCCCTAACTCAGACTCCAATGTTTGTTTTTAAAAATGGCCTTGAAGAGTTTCCTCTCCAACCTAATCCAAGGCCCTAATCCCGAACTAGTTGGTGAACCCTACAAACATAGAAGTCTAGTAGATTTTAAATTTAGTGTTAATTTTATGGCTTTGTCTTACATCAAAGGGTATGAAGGTGAAACTGATGATGTGAAAAAGATGAAATCAAAAAATGAATAAAAAAGATGGAAACAAAACTTTTACTTAATGCAAAATGTCAACAACTTTTCAAAAAAAAAAAATTTAACTTTTCTAAGATTTTGGACAACAAACTCAAAGGAATTTCACTCGACTACGAGCTACTTATGATCTAAGTGAACTGCAAAAACTTATGAAATAAACGACTTTTCCCTGGCTAATAATGCAGAAACACACTCTTCAACCAATCAAGAAAATGAAAATAGTTTTTTTTATTATTTAAATGTTAGTAAAGCAAGAAAGGAAAAATACCGACAAGCAAAAACCAAGAAAAACAACTATGGCCTAATCATAGATCGCAAAGAATCGAGTCAAAAATCACACACTAGCAAATTTTTTTTTTTTTTTTTTTAAACAATGACTCTCACACTTGTCTAAAAACCTTAAAAATTCTTTTATTTTTAACTGAGAAAAAGCAGGCTAAGGGTAAGATTAATCCTAAGCTATTGACTTCTCACACAGAGATTCAAACACCTGAGAGGAATAATTCTTATCAAGGGAAAGGATCACTGCCTTACCCTCAACAAAAAGTATCATGTACAAGCACGTGATTGTTAATCAAACAGCATGCATGCGAACGTGCGCTGGATAGATACAGAGGGTGTGTACACATGGGCTAACCTTGTACAGACCGCATGTATATCTAAACTCTGAGAAAAATGAAAACAGAGAACCCAAAACTAGGAAGAGACCACTGATACTGATAACCAGGATCCCTTGAAGGCTTGAATGCTCTTTTTAACAGAAAAACAAATAATGTAAGGAAAAAATGATAAGACAAAAACAATATGAGATAGGATTGCTAGCAAACAAGACTTAGACAGAATTCCAGAAAACCCCCTGAGATTGTGTGATTCTGACAGGGAAGAGGATGACTGGCTCTGAAGTTCTTTGAACTCTACACGCTACTGCTACTTCTTCAACTAGCGTTCACACGTGGGCTAAAATAAATTAGGGCGCGGGTATACACGTGCAGACCTTATGCAGGTCGCGTGTACCTCTGTGGGTCCCAAAAAACACAGTCAAGAAAAATATAGGGAAAGCTGGTATGGAAAACCAGACTCCCTGCTAGCTCAGACCTTACAGAAACTAACAAAAAAACAGGCAAGAAAAACTAGTCTTTAAAACTACCCAAAAACTAAATAAAATTCCAGGGACCCTAGAGACTCTCCCCAGTATGGTCGCCAATTCTGTTGTGAGGGAAATCTCCCTATGGACTAGCAAATAGAGTTCAGACTTTG
>ML809947.1:101636-111671 GCA_009831015.1 Picea engelmannii | reverse complement strand
CCTAAGAAGTGGACTAGGAACCTAAAACACCACACAATATAGAAAATGACAAAATCCTCACATCCATCACAGTTTAATAAAAATTTTGATCACATTCAAATAAAATAAATGGTCCAATATCACAAGAGAAATTTGAAAGAGGACTACTTATTAAGCTCAAAAGGAAATTTTGATAGGTCGACTTCAAATATTCTATACTCAAAACTCAAAGTTATAAAATACAATCAAAATTGATCTCGACATAGTTCTCTGGGATTTCTCAAAAACGATAATGTTTGTTATAATACTTGAAATTTAAAGGCATTTCCCATTAATGGATTGGGATTGGGGCTCCCGTGGACCATAAAAATATTTACAAGAAATATAATGAAGAGAAGAACATGGAGTGGAGCACGAGCAACAAGATCTGGAAAGAAGAAATGAGGAAGTTATCAAAGTTTGTTTATACTTTTCCGATGAAAGAATAAATATAATTGTATGAAATATTATAAGGAAGAAGGTATGTAATCAGTGTGGACTTACTGTGATGGAATCTCTCTTGTTCATTTTCTTGTCGATGCAACTTTTATATCTTTTCATGTTGTGGTTATGTCATCGTTTGTAACCGCTTCCATTGTAAATTCATCAATCTTGGTTATTGTTGGCATGTTTTCAGACAGAAGGCAGAGTATGATGGTTGGCATGTTTAACAGGCAAAGTATTCTTGTCATTGATGGCAAGATCAGATTATTCCTATGGCAAGATCAGATTATTCCTATCATTGATGGCATCGATGGAAAAATAGGAGCAGAAGTAATTTCAGGAAGACCAGCAACACAACTCACACAGAGTCGATAAGTTCAGGAAGACCAGCAGCGCAACAATGATCGAATGACAAGATCGAAGTATTGGTCAAACTCCATTTCGAAGTTTTGGCTATCGAGATTTCGGATATCGAGAGATGGAAATGTCAAGGCTCTTTACAACAGGAGTCCCAAAATCGCGAAATGCGAAACACCAATATGATTGGTCAAACTCCATTTCGGAGTTTTGGCTATCGGGATTTTGGATATCGGGAGATGGAAATGTCAAGGTTCTTTACAACAAGAGTCTTGAAATCATGAAATACGAAATGTCAAAATCTCGTCAACCGTCCATCTCAGGGGGTTATGTGAGTCGTCCGATCACTTCGAAGTTTCAGAAATCGAGAGATGGAGATGTCAAGAACTCCTACTATAGGAGTCCCAAAGTCGCGAACCTTGAAATCGCGAAGAGATCTGGACCGTCGAATCATCTAGAGTGTGGACTATTGATTTGAATCCCTTTCAGAGTTTCAGAAACTGGGAGATGGAGATGGAGATGTCAAGAATTCCTACCATAGGAGTCCTGAAGTCGCGAACCCCAAAATCGCGATATGCGAAATCGCGAAGAGATCTGGACCATCGAATCATCTAGAGTGTGGACCGTTGATCTGACTCCATTTCGGAGCTTCGGATATCGGGACATGGAGTGTCAAGAAACTCTACCATAGGAATGCCAAAATCCTGAAATGTCGAAAAGAGAAACATGTTTTGGCTCAACCTGTGGTCGCAGCCATTGGTCACATCGGCAGAAGATGAAGGAAGGAGCTAGTTCAGACAAGCTCCATTTCGAAGTTTCGGGGATCGGGACAAGGAGAGTAACGAAATCTTTACCACGGGGATCCTGAAATACCGAAATGCGAATTGGCGAAATAAATGCAAGATCACATGAAATCAATCCAATGGTGCAGGGGATTTTTGGCACGATCAGAGGGCTAATGTTGCTCCTCGTTGTCTAACTGTTGGAAACCATTGATGGTCTCTACCAAAGGATTCAAAGAGACCTCTGTGTGATCGCCAAAGGAGCTTAAGGGTCTCCAAGCTTCTTCCAGTGAATGAAGATGATTCTTAGAGGGACTGACAAGTGGATGAGCGTTGAAGTTTGTAACTGAAGCAGAAAGTATAAGCTCGACTATGCCAAAGAAGACGAAGAGTCTCGACTGCCAGAGAGACTGAGGAATCTCAGCATGACATCCAGTGATACTAAACACGTGGACAAACTGCCAGAGAAACTGAGAAGTCGTAATGATGATCATACAGAGCACTCACTGTGAAGAGATGCAAAAGCATTGCGCATATTACATGCACAAGGTGCACAGAAGCTATAAGAACACGGCACAGAGAAGTGATGATGCAGGTGTGAAGAAGTAAAGGGGTGGTGCACCAGCTAAAATGGACAGGAAACAAAAGGTGCATTGAATGGGAATGGCACACAGAGCACAAAAGGCAGAAGAACAAAATGGGCAGTGGATCCATGCAAGAAGACAGTGAGGAAGACTGAGTAGCAAAATCTTGCAGAACAGTGATGAGACTAGTAAGCTTTTATTGAACACTATATCACTTTAATAGGTTTCAATATTTCATATTTATAATCCAGGGTGGTAGGGAGGTGTTAGGGAGGACTGGTGTCCTCAGAGGTTCAAGTGGGTGCTTGAACACAAGGAGTTGTAGCTTCCTTCTAGTTGGTGCTAGAGAAACCAGGGAGTTGGTGCTTCCTTCTAGTTGGTGCTAGAGAAACTAGGGAGTTGTAGCTTCCTTCTAGTTAGTGCTAGAGAAACCAGGGAGTTGGTGCTTCCTTCTAGTCGGTGCTAGAGAAACCAGGGAGTTGGTGCTTCCTTCTAGTGGGTGCTAGAGAAAACAGAGATTTGGTGCTCTCAGCAAGTTGCAGCTTGCAAAAATAAAGGTTGTAGCCTCACAATGAGTTGGTGCTCATATGTATGATAATGTAAAGAATGTAAATAATACTTATCATATAAAGAAGAAGAGGTTTTTACCCTATATGGGTTTCCTTGGGAAGTATATGTCTCTGTGTTTCTCACATATGTGACTGATGCTGAATGTCCCATTGTTTATTTCCCTGCATTATTGTGATGATCATTGAGTGCCTTGTAAAGATTTTAAAAGAAGCATAATTGTTTAAGCACGGTAGCAACTGATTCACCCCCCCTCTCAGTTGTCCAACAATTGGTATCAGAGCCAACCCCTTTTATCTAAAGGTAGATCCTAGAGCTTAAACATGTCAAGCCATGAAGGAAATTCAACCAATAAGGCCCCACTATTCAATGGAACAAACTTTGCCTTCTGGAAATTTAGAATGAGAACCTACATAATGGCTTTAGGTGCAGATGTCTGGGATGTGGTAGACATTGGTTATGTAAAGCCAGTTGTGCTAGCTAATAAGGATGACAAGCTAGAATTTAGCTTCAACGCTAAGGCTATGAATGCTATCTTGAGTGGGCTTGCAAAAGAATAATCCGTGAAATTTATGCACCTAGAAACTGCCAAAGAAATGTGGGACAAACTCATTAGCAGTTATGAAGGTAATGAAAAGGTAAAGGATGCCAAGATTCAAACCTACAGAATACAGTTTTAATAGCTGAAGATGAAGGAAGATGAAACTATTGGAAAATATTTTATGAGAGTAGAAGAAATGGTAAATGCATTGAAGGCACTTGGTGAAACAATTGAGGAACCTTCTTTAGTTCGGAAAATCTTGAGATCTCTCCCAGATAGGTTCAACCCGAAGGTCTCTGCTATAGAAGAACTTAATAATCTAAAAACCTTGGAGTTTGATCAACTTCTAGGAACATTGACTGCATATGAAATGAGAATAGTTAAAGACAAACCCACCTCTAGAGAAGCATCATTTAAGGCAGACAAGAATGAGGATTCCGAGCCCGATGAAATTGAAGCAAAATTTGTGAAGAGACTAAAGAAGGGATCAGGAAAATACAAAGGTAAACTGCCTTTAAAATGCTTCAACTGTGGTAGGATAGGTCATTTTTCAAATAAATGTCCCCACAAAGGAAAGGATCAGACTTGTGATGATGAGGAAAAATATAAACACAGAAATTTCTTTAAAGAGAATAACTTTAAGAAGAAAAGTCTTTGCGTAAAAAATGATGATGATCCTTTAGATGATGAAGACAATGATTCATCTATTGAATATAAACTAAATTACTTCATACTAATGGCCAAAGAGGACTATGACAATAACAGCACAGGGAGTGATGTTAATGAAGAAAAAGTTGTGGTTGACATGGAAGGAGAATTGATCAATGCACTGGAAGAGATTGACTAACTAAGAATCAAGAACAGAAAGAAAAGACAATTTTTGATACAGTTTGAGAAAGACAGTAAAGAACCTGATGAATACCTTGTCCTACTAAAAGTAGAATTGGAAGAGGCAAAGAAAATTGAAGAGATTCTAAAACAACAGCTATCAGAAAAGAAGGCAAGATGTAAAGCATTAGAACAAGAAGTAGTGAAAATGAGGAAAGAAAGGAGAAGTTTCAAGCCTTGTATAATCAGAATCTGTCAAGTATCAAAGCCTCAAAAGGATTAGCCACCATTCTGAATCAGAAAAAAAATCCAAAGCTGAAAACTGGCTTGGGTTATGAAGAGGGATCAAGTAGTGGCAAGCCAAGAAATGAAGAACCCATCAAGTTTGTCAAAAGTACAACCAATGACAATAACAAACCTCCAAAAATAAAGGAAGACAATCAGCCGCCCAAGACGAGTAAAGAAAAAGGTGCCAGGACTGAATCTGTAGAACAAAGAAATAATGCGCTCTCTGTTGAAAGATGTCATTAGCAAGGAAGAAATCGATTTTCTCAAAGAAGACAACCATTTTCCAGGTACAAAGAATTTTTCTATGGCTATTGTTTCTACTGTTCTAACTTTGGTCACAAAGCTGTAAATTGTTCCTTAAGACTTAGACATGAGAAATTAAGATTTCAAAGGAATAAATACTTGCCACAACAAAGAATGATGCAGCCAAGTAACAAACCTTCACAGATTGCCAATTGCCAAATTAATTCTAGGGACATGCAACTAAAGAGGTCAAGAAATAATTAGCAGTCAATGAGTAGACAACGTTGTACCAATAAGTTTGACCTGTTGAACAATGAGATAACTATGGACATCTGTCATAATTATGGACAAAAATATATTGACTGTTGTTTAAGGGAATATGAACCAGATTCAAAATCCCCTGTTGAAAATGTCAAGTTTTGGATGAAGAAGGAAAGTGACAAGTGTGGATTAGTGTTGTCCGCTCAAAGAAAAATGAACCCTTGGTATATAGACAGTGGATGCTCCAAACACATGACGGGAGACAAAGGCAAGTTTCTATCTCTAAGTGAAAGCAAATCAGGAAACGTAACCTTTGGAAATGATGCTCCAGGGAAAATAAAGGGCAAAGGGATGGTGAGATTAAGTAATGGAAAAGGAAAAGCCCAAGATGTTCTACTTGCAGATGGGCTGAAACATAATATGCTCAGTGTAAGTCAAATGTGTGATAGAGGATGTGAAGTGGTGTTCACATCCAAGGACTGCAAGATAAAATCTGTAACCTCAAGACAAGTGGTGGCCAAAGGCATAAGGATAGAAAATAATGTATATGTCCTAAAAGAAAATAGAGAAGAATGTCATCTAAGAAGACATGATGAAAGCTGGTTATGGCATAGGAGACTTGGACATCTAAACTTTGACCACTTAATCAAACTCAAAAAACTTGAGGCAGTAAAAGATCTTCTGAGGATATCAAAGCCCCAAGATTCAATGTGTAAACCCTGCCAAGTAGGGAAGCAAAACAGGACACAGTTTAAGTCCAAGAGTTTTACTTCAACAGAAAAACCACTCCAACTAGTTCATATGGATTTATGTGGACCATCAAGACAAGAAGGCATAGGGAAAGAAAACTACTTCATGCTGATTATCAATGATTACTCCAAACTTACTTGGGTTGCCTTTCTCAAAGAAAAAGATGAAGCATTTGAGAAGTTTAAAATATTTAAGGCTTTAACTGAGACTCAAACAAGGAAGATGTTAAAGGCAGTAAGATAAGACCGGGGAGGAGATTTTATGTCAAGAGACTTCAAGGAATTCTGCGATGAGCATGGGATCAAGAGAGAATACACAATCCCAAGAACTCCACAACAAAATGGAGTAGTTGAGAGGCAAAATAGAACAGTGCGGGAAATGGTCAGGTCAATGATGAATGAGAAGAACATTGGTCAAACCTACTGGGTAGAAGCAATACACACAACAGTCCATGTTCTTAACAAATCCCACCTCAGATCACAAAGTGACAAGACACCTTATGAACTGTGGTTTGGAAGACCTACTTCAATTAAACACTTCAAAGTCTTTGGGAGTAAATGCTACATAAAGAATAATGATGAAAACCTTGGCAAATATGATGACAGGGCTGATGAAGGTATCTTGTTGGGGTATGCTACAAACAGTAAAGGATACAGATGCTATAATAAGAGGTTGCATAAAATGGTTGACTGTATTGATGTAAAAGTTGATGAAGGAATCCTAGCAAGAGAGATGTACAGAAATGAGTCTTCTACAGAAGACATAGCTGAAGATAAAGATGAACAGGTCCAAGAATCAGAAAATGAAGACTTTGAATCAGATCAAGACTCATACACTTAGACAGACTCAAATCAGTAGTCAACTTCAAATTCCTCCTCTAGAATCATTCAAAAGAATCATCCTGCAAGTCAGATAATTGGAGAAAAATACAAAGGTGTACAAACCAGGAGAAAGCTAATCAAAACCACCGAACAATCTCATATAGCTTTCATATCCATGCTGGAACCCAAGAATTTCAATGAAGCCAACAAAGATGATCATTGGGTTAAAGCAATGAATGATGAACTTGATCAGATTGAGAAAAACAATACGTGGGAGATGGTTCATAGACATGAAGGTAAAAACGTCATTGGCTCCAGATGGATCTTTAAGAATAAGTTGAATGAGCAAGGACAAGTTGTCAGGAACAAAGCAAGGTTAGTCTATAAAGCATTTGCTCAAATAGAAGGACTGGATTATGATGAAACATTTGCGCCCGTAGTAAGATTAGAAGCTATTAGAATGTTTCTTGCCTATGCTTGTCATAAAAGGTTTAAATTCTATCAAATGGATGTCAAGTCAGCTTTTCTAAATGGAGATTTAAGTGAAGAAGTCTATATGGAACAACCAGAGGGTTTCAAACTGACTGATAACCCTGACTTAGTATGCAAGCTGAAGAAAACTTTATATGGGTTAAAACAAGACCCTCGAGCCTGGTATCACAGACTGGATACATATCTTAAAGACAAAGGGTTTAAGAGAGGAACAGCTGACAGCGATCTGTATATTAAAACAGAGGATAATAATTTGCTCATCATATTGGTCTATGTGGATGACATCATCTTCGGATGTAATAAGGATCCATTGGTACAATGGTTTTCTTCTGCCATGGAATCTGAGTTTGAAATGTCCATGATAGGAGAACTGTCATTTTTTCTTGGTCTGCAAATTACTCAGAGGTCTGAAGGGATGTTCATTTCTCAGGAAAAATATCTAAGAGAAATGTTGAAAAGGTTTCAAATGGAAGATTCTAAACCTGTGGGCACACCTATGGTTACTGGATGTAAATTAAGAAAGGATGATGACTTACCTGATGTTGATCAGCATTCATATATGTCAATGATAGGTAGCCATTTGTACATCACAGCATCTCGCCCAGACATAATGCATGATGTAGGAATGGTTGGAAGATATCATTATGCACCTAAATAGAGTCACTTACTAGCTATCAAAAGAATATTCAAGGACTTGAAAGAAACAATGACTTATGGTCTGTGGTATCCCAAAAATCAGAATTTTCAGTTAACTGCTTATTCAGATGCAGATTGGGCAAACTGTGTTGATGAGAGAAAAAACACCAGTGGAGGAGCATTCTTCCTGGGTGACTCATTAGTAGCATGGCTTAGTAAAAAGCAAGGTTCCATTTCTTTATCAACCACAGAGGCAGAGTATATTGTTGCTACTACCTGTTGCACTTAGGTATTATGGATGATTCAGACACTTGCAGACTTGGAGGTAAAATATGTTGCACCGATCCCAATTCATTGTGATAACACTAGTGCCATCAGTGTGCCTAAGAATCCTATATTCCACTCCAAGACCAAGCATATTCCCATAAAATACCATTTTCTGAGAGAGCAGGTCACTAATCAGGTTGTTCAAGTCCAGTACATTCCAACCACAGAATAAATTGCAGGCATCTTTACTAAACCCCTAGCTAAGACACCTTTTGAATATCTCCGACAGAAGTTGGGTGTCATTTTGTCTCACACCTAAAAGATTCCATCTTGTTAGGGGGAGTTTTGTATTGCTTGAATATTTAATGCCTCCTAAAATTACTGCAATAGCTCAAGGGGAGCATGTCTCTTCTTTGGCATTGATGTCAAAGGGGGAGAAAGTGTGATGATTTCAAGATGTTATAGTGGTGTAGTTGCATCATGGGGTTGCCATCAATTCCAAAGGGGGAGATTGTTGGCATGTTTTCAGACAGAAGGCAGAGTATGATGGTTGGCATGTTTAACAGGCAGAGTATTCTTGTCATTGATGGCAAGATTAGATTTTTCCTATCATTGATGGCATCGATGGAAAAACAGGAACAGAAGTAATTTCAAGAAGACCAACAACACAACTCACACAGAGTCGACAAGTTCCGGAAGACCAGCAGCACAACAATGATCGAATGAAAAGATCGAAGTATTAGTCAAACTCCATTTCGTAGTTTTGGCTATCAAGATTTCGGATATCGGGAGATGGAAATGTCAAGGCTCTTTACAACAGGAGTCCCGAAATCACGAAATGTGAAATGTCGATATGATTGGTCAAAGTCCATTTCAAAGTTTTGGATATCGAGATTTCGGATATCGGGAGATGGAAATGTCAAGGTTCTTTACAACAGGAGTCCCGAAATCACGAAATACGAAACACCGAAATCTCGTCAACCGTCCATCTCAAGGGGTTATGTGAGCCGTCTGATCACTTCGGATTTTCGGAAATCGGGAGATGGAGATGTCAAGAACTCCTACTATAGGAGTCTTGAAGTCGCGAACCTCAAAATCGCGATATGTGAAATCGCGAAGAGATCTAGACCGTCGAATCATCTAGAGTGTGGACTGTTGATCCAAATAACTTTCGGTGTTTCAGAAATCGGGAGATGGAGATGTCAAGAACTCCTACCATAGGAGTCACAAAGTTGCGAACCCCAAAATCGCGAAGAGATCTGGACCGTCGAATCATTTAGAGTGTGGACCGTTGATCCGACTCCATTTCGGAGCTTCGGATATCGGGACATGGAGCATCAAGAAACTCTACCATAGGAATGCCAAATTCCCGAAATATCAAAAAGTGAAACACGTTTTGGTTCAACCTGTGGTTGCATCCATTGGTCACATCGATGGAAGATGAAGGAAGGAGTTAGTTCAGACAAGCTCCATTTCGAAGTTTTGGGGATCAGGACATTGAGTGATCCGAAATCGGATTCAGAAGGTTGACAGGGCTTCAAAAATGCTCAAAAATGAAAGTGTCCAGAATTCAACGAAACCAACACCATGACGTCTGGCTCGTCTTCCTGATTCCGGTGGTATAAATTTTATCGCAAACGGAGTCCGTATGAGGAAGATATCGCATTCTGTCCGCCGAGCCAAACAGGCAAAATTTTGACTTTGCTGACTGTGCAGTCCGTACAGTTCGTACGGATGCTGATGTGGCATGTCCTCACATGCGACACGTGGTAGGTCTGTACGATGACATGGCAGGTCCGTACAGGACACGTGGCAGCACCGGAAGGTGACACGTGTCATGCATTTTTGGCATTTTCAGCGTACACTTGGACCAATCCTGGAGTGACACGTGTCACCACTGGAAGGGTGACACGTGGTACGGATGACGTCAGCATCGTACGATGATGACGTGGCAGGATTACGTGTCAGATGATGTGGTGAAGTGACGTGTCGTATGACAAGTGACGTGGCAGGTGACTGGACAGTACGGATGTCGACGCGGCAATGCACGTGGACCAATCGGATGCTGACACGTGGCGTGTTAATTGGCGAATGATTGGGTGCCACGTAGCCCAATTACGGGCTGCCACGTGGCACCCAGGTATTGGTCTAATGGT
>ML809947.1:76796-94714 GCA_009831015.1 Picea engelmannii | reverse complement strand
CAAACTTCAAGTTAAACTAGTCAAAGTAAGAGGCATATTCATCGATTTTGGAAATTCCTCTCAAAAGAATTTCACCAACTCGCCAAGGAAAAGGAATAAACTATTTTTTCCTTCTTTAATTAAAATAATGAAACCATAACTTATACTTCCTTTCCACCTCTATGATAAACAAGTTGTCCGACACATAATAAGGAAGAAATATTATCGTTTCATGGGAACAAAAGATCCTAATAATGTTGTAATTATCCATTTTCTTCAAAATTCCCTTTTTATCCAAAAATGTGGATGCTTCCAATGAAAACTTGGAAGTGTCTTCTCTAAATAGTAATTTCTTAAATTTAGACACAAAATCATTTTAAACTTCATAAACATAATGGATAAATTTCATCCTCCAGCGAGCTTGATACCACATAGTCACTAGGTCAATTTTTGAGTTTACCCTTTTTCCAACACTCAAACCTTTAAAAATATGACAATGTGTGATAGACAATACTAGATAAGATGCCATATAGAAATTTTTCTCACTTTTAAAATTCATTAACTATGTATAAATTTCATTCAATATGATATTTTCCCAATCGAAAACAACATTTTCATAAATTGTAAAATATAAAATATATAGGGCTAGCTGAGGAATAATTGTTGTAGAATCCTGACCAATAATTCTAGTAAATAACTAAGAAATTTCTTAATAAGGGTCCCTTAAAAAACTAACCTGGATTCTCGATAGGTCTTCCAGCATTGTAGTAGGGTCTTGTAAATATTCCTTCAAGAGCTCAATTTCATTATTTTCCCTCTAAGAAAATATCTGACATCTTCTCCTTTTTACGTTAAGTTTGGCTCTGGTAACTTTAACATTTTTTTGAAGACTTAAGGAGCCAATGAAAGAGGGGAGTCGCTTTATAATGGAATGGTTCTTCTATTCTGGAGAAATTTATCAATGCACCAGGTAACAATATATTTGCACTGGAAAACCGCAGGGACATAATCAACGAGAGTTATTCCTAATGTCCAAAATTTGTTATTATGTTTGTTTGGTAACGTTGAATAATACAAATATTCCCTCGACTAATGGTAATTGTGATATTCTCTGGAGAATAGATTCAAGGTATCCCCATAAAAATGATGTCTTCTTTTATCCATATTCAACAGGTTGACATACTTCTCTGTAATGCTGCTTAGAAAAATGAAATAATATTTTACATTATATCCTTGATGATAACATTAACCTGAAATAAATGAAATTATCCACGATAGAAAGATCATTAATAATGACCTTTTTGTAATTTAATTTAGTAGTTGAGTTCATAGAATTAGCATTTAATATGACTCCAGAACTTTGGAAGAGGAAGAACACATCACGGCGGGGTGGTGGAGTGGAAGAATTTAAATGAAAATGTGAGTCTGCAAGTCTGAGAGTCTGTTGTGATAAGAAAAATGACTAATTATTGATACTTTTTGGACGGACTTGTGAAGACAGGAAGATACAAAGAAAATAAATTAAGTGATAGACCGTGAGTCCATGAAATGAAAAATAAACTAAGTGTTGGGAAGAGGTTCAAGGAAAAAAAGTGATAGACCGTGAGTCTGTGAGTCTGCCAACCCATGAATATAACACAATGACATAAGTATGGATAAAATCATAAGTCATGGAGGTAAGATATGAAAGTGAAGATTATTGGAGGGAAACATACATAGAAAAAATACAAGTGCAGAAAAATGAAAAAAAAAAGATAGGACTCATGAGGTTCAACAAGTGGCTCTAACTATGGGATGATAACCCCCTGCGGGTTATCGAGAATCTAAAATATCAATACTAGGTTCTTTATCCATAGAGATATGGAGTCTAGTAGGTGAGAATATACAAAAAAAAGAAAACAAACTATGTACATGTGAGAAGAAAAAATTCAAGCAAAGAAACTCTTCAAATGATTCCATTGACAGGAAACATTAAAACTTTCCCCTTCATATCCTTGAGCATGTACGAGTTAAAAATTAAAATATTTTCAATGAGATAGGGCTCGATCCAAAGTGCTTCAAACTTTGTATGCATTTATGGATTTTGTTTTTCTTTGTTCCAGAGTAGTACTAGTTAAACTTTTTGAAAATTATTTATTGTCACACTTTGATGAAAATACTTCTTGACATTTGGTTGCCTCTGAAATATTTTATTTAATGCTTCATCTCTCTCTTCTTATAGATTTAACAATTGATTCAATCTATTTTTCATATGAGGAGTATCTTCTATATATTCAATATTTACTGCATAAGTCAAAGCATTCAATTCAAGACTAAGTGAAATTTTTGCTTCTTTTCCATAGACCAGCGCATAAGGGGATAGTCCAATGCTATCCTTTGGTGTCATATTTCTTTCCCAGAAATCTTCTATCAATTTAAAATGCCATTTCTTTTGATTTTGATCAATTGTCTTCTTTAGAATTTGAATCAATGTTTTGTTTGTTGATTCAACAAGTCCATTTCCTTGAGGGTATTAATTTGATCATTTCCCCATTATGATACCATATTCCCCACAAAAATTAGTAAACTTTGATCCAATGAAGATTGATCTATTATCAGTGATGAAATTTTCTGGTACCCCAAACCTTGATAAAATATTATCTTTAAGAAACTTTATCAATTCTTCAAAATCAACCCTTTTTAATGCCACAGTTTCCTGCCATTTTGTAAAATAATATGTCTTGGTTAGAATGTATACATGTCTTTTACTTGATTTGGTATTTATTGGCCCAATGACATCTAGCCCCCATTGTGAAAATGTTTGTTGGACCAATATAGGTTGCAAATGCATTGCAAACATCTTCATCTTTCCTGATAATTTTTTATAGGAAAGGAATTCCCTCACCATTGCATATGAATCTTTAAAAATTGATGGCCAGTAATACCCAGTTCTTATTATTCTGTGGGAAGTAGTGATTGGGGAAAAATTTCCTCCACATATTCCTTCATGAAATTCCTTTATCAGTTTTTGAGCCTTCATTTCATCTACACACCTCAATAGCATACCATCGTAATTTATTCTGAAGAATATCTCTGTAATATATACATATTTATTGGATTTCATTTTCAGAGCTCTTCTTTATTTGGGAGTCATATTGATTGGGAGTTGTCCATATCTTAAATATAAAATTATTTCTTTGTACCATTCAGAATTCAACATAGTTTTTCCTACTGAAATTGAGACCACTGCATTCAATGCATCAATGTATGGAATGATCTTTCAAAACCCCTATCCTTTAACTTCCTTTAAATATTTGATCCCGATATCATACTCTTAAATATTGGCCAGCCAATTCTCCCACTTTCCGTCTCTCAATTGTTGGTTTAGGATCATCTTTACTGGATAAGATGGAACATATGCTACAACATGGGAGTTCAAAATATAAGTCTGACAATGTGCTACTGCCTTAACAAGAGAGAGTGTTTGCTTCTCCAATTATTAATTTTTTAGCTCATAATCATGAAGGGTTTCACTCATGAATATTATTGGTAACTCTTCCCCTTTAGAATTTATATGTGTAAGAACTGAAGCCACGACCCCTTTTGTAGCGAAGGAATTCAAAATAAAATCTCTTTTAAACTCAAGATTGATAAGCACAGGCGTTGTGGTGATTTCTCATTTAATATTGTTAAACTCATTTTGAGTATCTGAAGTCCATTCAAATCTCTGGTATTTTTTTAGCATCAAATTGATTGGATTGACAATTCTTGCATAATCAGGGATGAATCTTCTCACAAAATTTATCTTTCCAAAAAATGATTGCACCCCTTTCTTTGAAGATGGAGGATTTAATTCATTAATAGCTCTTATTATTTCAGGATCGATGTAAATTTCATCTTTATTGACTATATTCCCCAACAACTTTCCTACAAATACAACAAATAAACATTTCTTCGGATTAAGAGAGATCCCATATAATCTACACTTTTCAAAAAATTGCCTCAAATGATGAATGTATTCTTCCCTTGTATTGGAATCGATGGTAAGATCATCTTGATAATCATTCATAAATATCTCCATCAAATCTTTGAATTCATGATACATGGCCCTTTGAAAAGTAGCACCAACATTCTTTAAACCAAAGGGCATGCAAGCATAAGCATATGTATCCCACAGTGTTATAAAATAAGTCTTGGGCATGTCCTCCTCTGCCACCAATACTTGATTGTACCCTAAAAAACCATCTAGCATCGTCATACAAGCCAATCCATTAACTTGTTGAAGAAATAAGTCCATTTTAGGCAGAGGATAGTTGTCTTTGATGCTTTCTTTGTTCAAATATTTCAAATCAACACACATTCTAGTTTATCCAGTCTTTTTCCTCACCACTACTGGATTTGAGAGCCAATCTGAATGTATAATGGGATATATAATTCCAACATTTTTTAATTTCTCCAGCTCCACTTTTACCAATGGCTTCAATTGGGATTCATCATTCTAATTTTCTGCTTAAAAATATTTGCCCCTTCTCTCAATGGTATAATATCATGGAATATAGATTTGTTATATTCCTTGATATCATCATAACTCCATGCAAATAAATCATAATATTCTTTGAATAAGCCAATATACTAGTCAATCTCCTATGATGTATAATCAATACCAAGATTCACATATTTTGGGGAATCCTCAGTTCCAATATTTATTTTATTTGTTTCTTGTACCTTTCGAGTTGAGACTTCTTCTTTGAGATTCTTTGCTTGATCATCTCTCATAAAAAAGGACTTTGATTTTACACAATTCTTTGGAATAGGGATAGTACTATTATCATTCTCCTCGTAATCATTTTAATTGGCCAATAAATCATTCAATTCTTCATCATTTTCCAATACCTAAAGGTATTCTTGATTATCGGGTACTGAAGGTATGAAAATTATTTTGACTTAAAATGAAATTTTGTATGAATGTCCTCTAGATTAGATAATGAAGCAGCAAGTTCCAATGAATCCACCTTTTGATTTTTCTCTCTGGGGACAAAAGATATAATAAATGAACAGAAAGCCTCCATAAATTCATTTACTCTTTTGACATACAACTTGAGTTTTTCTTTCTTGATATTATATCTTTAAATGACTTGATTTATAACCAATTAAGATTCACCAGTTATAATCAAGTGTTCAATGTTCATTTCCAATAATAGAATCATCCCTTGAATTAGTGCTTCATACTCTGCTTCATTGTTGGTACATGGAAATTCTAATCTGATGGCATGTAGATATATGACTTTATCGGGACTTGTAAGTACAACTCCAACCCTACTTCCCGAGTTTGAGCATGCGCCCTCAAATGACATTCTCCAGTATCCAATAAAAGAATTATCTTCTTCTTTCAAACTTTATTATTGCTCCAAATAAAGTATCACATAATTTCCAATATCTATGTCTATATAATCCTACATCATTTCATTATCTTTATTTTTAAATGAAAATGGTTTTCTGGGCTCACGAGGATATTTCAACAGTGTTCCATCTTTGTTCAGAAGCATCATGCAACTACCATCATTCATTATGTAACCAACATTCATTCAAGACCATTCTCTTCTAATGACTACTCCATATTCCTAGGGAAGATCAACCACTATGATAGTGAAAACGGTGATAATATAAGTCCAAGCATATAAGTCCTTGATTTCTCCATAGGATGGTACCTTTATGGAATCAATTGCATAAATACTTTTGCCTATTTCATAATATTTGGTATATCTCATACCGAGTGCTTCCATAACTGCTAGGGGAATGATATTATTCCTCTCTCTAGTGTTGGACACACCGATCACACTGAGAGGGCGGGGTGAATCAGTGTGAGGGCTATTTTTTCACTTCTCACAAAACTTTAGTTAGCAATCACCATTCAAAACATCATTACTTATTACTTCCATTCATACTTAGTTTCTTGCATGTAAATATATCTCAATTACATACATTAACAATAAATAGCTATGCACCATCACAATAAAGAACACAAGGAACACCAAATATATGTATACGTTTCTTTTGTATTACGGACTACAATCCTTGGGTTTTATCAACACCAACAGAAATAGAGCACAACTCTCAATGCAAGACCTAAAATCCATATCTCAACACCAACCGATATGTGAGGAATCCAACCCTCAAGTACAAGACCCATCTTGTAGACAGAAATCAATCTGTCAAACTGTACCAATAGTCTATACCAACACAAGTGCATCAATTATGCACAACCTATCACAACAACTTGTCACCTCAACCTATCTCATCAATATCATCATCCAAATCTAATCTATAACTTTGTAACAGACCTGGTGTATATGATCATGGACCTACAAACCTTCCTTATCTTTAACAACAAGAGACTAACATTTTCATCAAACTTTACTTTAGTCTCACGTGACTAATTTTGGATTAGTGAACAACCCTAACTTGCAACAATCATAATTTTGTACCTATAATGAATAAGGTTTGAAACTGGTACACAATATTCTTCAGTGTCTTTTCTACAATTCCTCCAGGTTTCACTACTTGGAACCTCCCAGAAAAGGAGTTATAGAAAAATGGCATACCTTTTTGAATTATGCCTTATTCTAGAGAGCGAAATTGTAGAGCCTGCACCGCATAGAATATTTCCTTTATGGATCTGAAAATTGTACAAAACATACTACATACTGTAATCTAACCAATACATTTGGTCTTACTGAATTTTGATCTGTTAAGAAGAAGTTATGACGTTTGTACCCGAAACACATGTTTTAGACTAGTTTCAGGACTAGCCACAAACCCTATTTTCCAAGGAGTGTAACTCCCAAAATACAATGACCCGCAAGAGGAAATTTTTATCAAAGTTACATGGATATGTTGTCTTAACACCTCCATATTTTTTTGTCTGAATCATTCTAGAAAAAAAATTATTGTGAAAATGGTGAGATGACCTGTAAATAACATACCTTAGAAAGCATCATCAAAATAATTTATCCTCCCTTGAATTTTGTCATTCCTTACATCACCTTCCCTATGAAATTTGTCTTAGATATCCTTTGGTTACCACAGTCACTTGTATATATTCAATATGCTCAATGGATACTAATGGGAGACCCTTTCTCTCTTATTTATACTCTCCAAGTAGCTTCCTCTAGAAGTATCCACTTAACCATTTTTTCCACTTAGCCACTTTGTCCACTTAACCACTTTGTCCACTTAGCCACTTTTTCCACTGAACCAAATTTGTCCAATTAGCCACTTTATCCACTTAACCACTTAACCACTTTATCCAAAAATAGTAAAATCTCCAATTCTAGTTGCAACTAATTTATTTTTAATTGTTTTCTTGTTGCAACCACTTAACCAATGACTAACCACTTTGACTGGTCAACTTCTTCTGGTCCTGAAGGGCACATCGCACAAGGGAACAGATGAGGCGAGTGACACCCTTGGAGCACCTAGTGCGTCCTGAAGGGCACGTCACATTGTTGATGTTAGAGGAATGAACCTAGATGACCTTAGGACGAATAACATGTTAAGTATTTTAAAACAAATTCCCTAATTAAATGTCGTCCGATACGAAAATTTAAGATTTAAGTCTAAACTATGCTAGTGGTGAAATTTTATCTCTCTATAAAAAAAATATAATAATAAAAATAAAAATAAAAATAAAAACCACTTGAATAATAATTATGATCTTCGTTAAATCTTGTGACATAAATGAATTAAGAAATTAATTGTTTCAAAAAAATCTATTGGATTAAAATTTAAAAAGGGAATTATTTGTTTTATTACTTGATAATTTAAAATATACTAATTAAATAAGAAAAGGGAAAAAGGGGTTAATTTCCACACCTTCCTTTTTGAGTTTTAAGTAAAAAGGGGAATGAGGGAAAATCTAAAATATTAGGAAACTAAGAAAAGAGGTAAACACAAAAGGGGGAAAAGGGGAACTTAAGGGAAAAAGAGGAAAGTCAACTTAGTAAAGAATCTACCATTTAAGAGCTTTCTAATTTAAACTGAATTAGCAATTTAATAATGGGGAAAGCCTTTAAAACCTATAAGGGAATTTGGGGACACCTAGGAGTGATTCTAGGAGTAACTCTAGGTGGGTGAGGGAAATAGGATAATTAACTAATTAAAGAAATTAATTAATGGAGGAATGTAGGGGATGGGGGACACTTGTACAGAGAAGAATTTTTAGGAATTTATTTTAAAATTTTAATTAAATGATATTTTAGGAAAGAAAGGAAGTTTGAAACTCTATATATTGAAGGAGGGAGAAGGATGAAGGATCATCTTCTCTTTGCGTAACGTTACACTACAGAAATATCTACTTGACTGATTTACTTGTGGGAGTTGGGGATACCCAGCTCGGAGAGGAGTGGTAGCTCGGCATTGCAAAGCGAGCTGGGAGCTAGTTGAAATCTCTGGATAGTGTGTGTGGCCCCTTTGTGGCTTGGGGGGCTAAGGGGGAAGAAGAGTACCCCTAACATTGGCTGGGACGTACCAGTGAAGTCTCGACGGTCGGCGAGCGGGAGCTGCACGAAGCGTGCGGTACATCATTTGGAGCGGGCGATCAAGCAACGATACACTCTCTTCATTTTTGTATGGTAGAATGTATTAAGACTTATGCTCAGATATGCTTATTTAATGGAAAAGTAAAATGATGTTTTTTTTTTCTTTTAACTTGGTGACTGAAACTTTCCTTAGCCTAGCTCGATGGTGGTTGACTCCCATGACCTTCATCTTCTCGCATGTCGTGACCACCCTGTGTGTTGATTGTGACCTTGAGGTTGTTTATCCTTCGTCCCTAGCTCACCAATCCTCACCTGAACAGTCGGCCAGGAGACTGATCTACAGTCGTCACCTTAGCGTTAAAATACCTATGGATCTCAACTCCCTGCTTTTCTGTGCGAGGATGGTGAAGCGAAGGCAAACCTATCAGTCATCTACCTCTGTGGATGTCCTTGCCTGATTGTTGACTTGCCTCCTTTAGTACGGCCTCTGTGTATGGATTATCATGCTTCCTTGTTGTGTATTTCTATGTGCCTTGACTGATAGAATCCCTGCGATCCCTTCGATAAGTTATCCTTATGGCCCTGGCGTTCTCTTACTATTGTCATCATTTTTATATTGGTATTCTGAGATGTAAAAAGTATTTAACTTCAATCTACGTTTTGGTTCTTGATGGATTGACTGGTTTTTATTACTTATGTGATTGTAATTGTGTAACTAATGTAAAAATATTACCTCTGTTGTTGTAATTCAGTAATCGATGTAAAAAATATATATATTACTTCAGCGATTGCAATATGTGATAGCTGTAAAATCTAGCCTTGTGTCTTCATCACTTAACTGGCGAAATTTAACTGTGTAAATATCATTTACTGGCGAATTCATTTATGTATGCTCATCATTTGATAATAGCCAATTAGCCTTGCGTCTTCATCACTTAAATGGTGAATTTAACTGTGTAATTATCATTTACTGGCGAAATCATTTCTCTATGTTCATCATTTGATAGTGGTCAATCTAGCCTTGCGTCTTCATCACTTAAATGGCGAATTTAACTGTGTAATTATCATTTACTAGCGAAATCATTTATGTATGCTCATCATTTGATAGTGGCCAATCTAGCCTTGTGTCTTCATCACTTAAATGGTGAATTTAACTGTGTAAATATCATTTGTTAGCAAATTTGTTTATGTTTGTTCATCATTGGATAGTGGCCAATCTAGCCTTGCGTCTTCATCACTCAACTGGCGAATTTAACTATGTAAATATCATGTAATGGCGAATACGTTTTTGTCTGTTCATCATTGATAATGGCCAATTAAACTCTGCGTCTTCATCATTTTTAACAGAGAATTTAACTCTGAGTAATTATCGATTAATGGTGAATTCGTTCTGTGTGCTCATCACTTGATATTGGCAAAGTAACTACGCCTTTCATCCATACTTTATAGCCACGTTTTATCTGCTTATCCCTTTTATCTGCGTTTTATCTATGGTGGGCGTGTTTACTCAGCCTGCATTTGCTTGGTTTGGCATTTTGTCTGCGTCATCCTGCGTTTTTAACCCGTTATGACTGTGGAGTGCATGCCAGCGATTAATTGGCTACCTCTGTTGAGACAGTGAATTGCCCTTGAAGTCTACGAGTTGCCTTAAAAAAAGGGGCTAACTGACACCTTGCTGCATAGCCATTTATTACCTTTATGAGATTGTGTTTCTACCTTTATGAAGTTGTGATTCTGGCTTAAAAACTGCTATATGTTACCCATGCTTTCTACTTTACCGAACATCGTTCTTAAATGTCTTTAGGATTTATGGACAACGTTCCTCCTTTTCTAAATTCACAACAATAATTACTGTTGTAGTGGATTAAAAGAATTACATACTCTTCCATGGTTTTAATTACTATTAAAAGAAATTCCTCACTTTAATTTGCCTCCATCAATTTACCATAAGTGTTTGTCTAAAATTTATTACTTTTCACTTTTAGAAAGTAAGTGGTGAAAATATCTAATTATTTCCACACTTCTTACCTTGAAACTAGTGTCAATCAAATGTTGTAGTGGATTAATGCTTTATATCCTTAAATTTCCACTATTTTAGGTATATGCATGAGATGACAAATTTTTAGTGATTAAAAGTTAATATTTGTCATTGATGGATGATATACACATAATAGTCGGATGTAAGAATTTTCCTTATATTTATAACATACTAGAACAAAAGGGGTATTATATGTAGGTATTGAGGAAATTTATGTATAGATGGATAGTACTAAATGCTAAAATGTATATAGTAATTACAAATTAATTGGGTAAGTTCTTAAGTAGGATTTTTATTTCAATCATTTAAATGTTTCAAAATTTTGCGTACCTACCATTGTTGTTATGATGGTGTATTCGTGTGCCATGAAATGAACTAATAATTTAAGTGGCGCCATGAGATGATGTGATGCAGGTGGAATTGAGTTTACATATTTTCTTACGCCATGAAATTAGTGCGATTGTTATGGGTTGTGTAATCAGATTACCTACGCCATGTAGATAAAATGATTGATTTAATATATGTGCTAATGCACCAATAAATATTGATGATGCTTGATGGATTAGAGTGCTTCCTTTATAGTTTTCGTTTAATGTGTGACAGTGCTAGATGATTTAAAGCAACGTTGAAATGGAGTATGATTGAGGGTTATAGTCCCCTTTTTATGTTGTGCTTGGGTTCCTTTCATGCTTGTCACGATGTGCTGACATGATTCCTTGAACTAGGATCATTGCACACGTAGATCGATAAGCACATATGATGCCTGGCTTGGGTCATGTGTTTCCTGTTGAGGGTGTTGTTGTTTATTATAATTAATGTTTGTATTTGGTTGTAAAATGTTTAATGGGATTGGTTTTTCTCACTGTAAGGGTTCTAGATATTGTGTAATTAATTTTGGTTGCATTGGGTTGTTATGATGTTTGTCCTTAGCTTAGTAGGCTTGGTCTGCTTGTGTTGGAAGGGATGTAGACACCTCCTTGTTCCTCAGAATAGTCACCAGCCTTGAGACCTTAAATGGTCAAAATCGATGGGAACCTGGGCTTGAGCGTTGCTTATGTGTCCTGAAGGTCCTAACCATTGCAGGGTAGGACAGGCAGGTAGTCAATCTTATTCTTCGTCGGTTGAATGTCGTACATTACTTCCAGGTGCTTGATGTGCTTTTATGTTAGGCTGTTATGTTGTTGTTTGCATGCATGGTGTTTGTCGTCGTGTTGCGATGTTGTGTATAATGTCATTATTACCTTCCTACACACACACACAAAGAAAAGAAAAAAAGTGTACTTCTTATGTGAGGCTTGTTGTCGTAACCAAATGGGAGGTTCATTACATATAGTATCAGAGCCAGTTCAACCCGCGACTTGGGATCGCTACGGATTTCGTTAGTATGATTTGATTATAATGTTACTAATTGAGTTGACTTGTATTCATGCAGGTAATCATGGTTAGAGGACGCTGTGGAGGCAGATGATGGGGTGCTAGGGCAGGAGGCACGACGCCTCCAGTAGCATCCACGCCTGAGGGGTCTAACCCTTAGGGAGATGAGCAGGTTCTCGGACAGGAGCAAATAGCAGTTGGTGATGTATTCAGAATGATGAGATCTTTTCAGTGCATGTCTGAGGCACTGATCAGCCGTTTGGACAGAGATGAGGCCAAGGTGTTGGAACCCATTGAGGTTCCACCATGCGCACTGGTCGGTACTGGTAGCATTCACCGTTAACTCGAGAACGTAAAATTTCTTGAGTTCTTTGGTGCCCCAGACAAAACAGCTGCCGAGGCATGGTTGGAGAATATGGCGATGTGCTTTTCACTTCGCGATTATACCTCCAACATGAAGGTCCACGTGGTGGTCTTTCAAATGAAGGGGAGTGCTCTTCTATTGTGGAAGACACTCCTACCATAGCTGAACATGTTCGTCGAAGACATGTCATGGGAACTGTTCGAGGAACGGTTCTGAAAGAGGTGCCTTTTAGAGGAATTCATTGAGCATCAGCTCAATGAGTTCAACGCCTTACAACAGGGAGGTTGTATGGTGCCCGAGTACGAGGCCCATTTTATGGAGTTGCTCCGGTATGCTCCACACCTTAACACTGAGAAACTTAAGGTCAACAAGTTCATGTTCGGACTTAACGGCAGCATACGTGCAAAGGTCAAGATTTTGATGCCTCAAACCTTGCATGATGTCGTCCAGAAGGCCCTCGTAGCAGAGGAGGAGCTTATCAGCGGGGGTCAGACCAGGACTCCAGCAAGACCAGCTGGGCAGGTGTCATCTGGTGCATAGCAGCATCAGACACCAGCCAAACATACGCCGGGATATCGTGGCTTCCAGAGGGGATCCACTTTCACTACACCTCGACGACTGACACTTCAGCAGTGGACACCTTATTGGGGACCATAGCATCAGTAGCAGCGTCAAACACAGCAGCAGCAGTTTAGGCCTGTTCAGCAGAATAGACCAAGATTCCAGGCCAGAGGGCCACCATCTTCTACTTCGGGCACCAGGACTACTAGGCCAAAGAAGGGATGTTGGACGTGTGGGGAGCCACACTACTAGCGCAACTATCCAGTGGAGAGGACTAGAGCATCCAGATCAGCCGGACCCACTGACGTGGGAGAAGTGGGCAACGCCCATCGGATTCATGCAGCAGTGAATAACCGCCAGGAAGAGCATCATTCGACCATGCTCGAGACGACAGGTATCGTCGCTGACCAGACCCTTAGTATTTTGATAGATCCTGATGCTACCGAGAGATTCATTTCTGGTGCAGTGCTAAAAAGGATTAAGGTAAAGGCAGTCAAACAGGATGCGTTTAGCTTTGTAGAGATGGCTTCGGGAGCCAAATAGAAGGTTGGAGGAAAGGTTACGAGATGTATCCTTAACCTGGGAGAGTTTGTCACAAGGGCCAACCTATACGTCACGATCTTAGGATCTTATGATGTCATGATTGGTATGGACTGGTTGGAGTCGCATGAGGCAATACTCAACTGTAAGACAAAACAGGATTGCTTGGTCGATGACAGGGGATAGAGACGTGTGATTGTAGGCCAGAACTAGGGAGTTTCCCTGAGGTTCATCTCTTCCTTGCAAGTTCGAAAGAGCATGCGCAAGGGGTGCAAGCTTTATGCGATCCTTGCGTTAAACAAGAAGGGAGTAGCGGAAGTTCTAGAACACCTTCCGATGGTGAGTGAGTTTGTGAATGTATTTCCAAAGGAGTTACCTTAGATTCTGTCAGAGAGGGAATTGGAGTTTACCATAGACCTAAAATTGGGGACTGAACTGATAGCAAGAACGCCTTATCGGATGTTGACCCCGGAGTTACAAGAGTTGAAAATGCAACTGAAGGAGTTGTTGGACCTGGAACTGATACATCCTAGTGTGTCACCGTGGGGTGCACCTGTTATTTTCATACGAAAGAAGGATGGGTCATGGAGGCTCTGCATTGACTATCATCAATTGAACAAGGCGACGATCAAAAATCAGTATCTGTTGCCAAGAATTGATGATCTGTTCGATCAAATGAAGGGTGCAACGGTGTTCTCCAAGATCGATTTGTGATCAAGGTATCACCAATTACGGATCAAGGAGGATGATGTCCCTAAGACCACCTTTAAGATGAGGTTTGGGCATTACGAGTTTACTATGTTACCATTTGGACTAACAAATGCCCCAAGGGTATTTATGAGTTTGATGAATGGGGTGTTCCATGAGTATTTGGACAAGTTCATCCAAGTATTCATTGATGATATTTTTATTTACTCTCGGACGACGGAGGAGCATGACGAGCACTTGCGCTTGGTGCTACGGTGTCTGCAAGAGAACAAATTGTATGGGAAGTTGTCCAAATTCTCTTTTTATCAATCGAAGATTCACTACTTAGGGCATGTCATCTATGGCGAAGGCATCATCGTGGATCCAGCAAAGGTCGAGGATATTATGGAATGGCCTGCACCAACGAATGTCCCGAAAGTGCGTAGCTTCATGGGTTTAGCAGGATACTATCGACGGTTCATTGAGGGATTTTCGAAGATAGCAAGTCCGATCACAGAGTTGCAGAAGAAGAACAAGAAGTTTGTTTGGACCGAGAAATGCACGGAATCATTTTGGAGGCTCAAGGAATTGTTGACAACAACACCAATACTAAAGGTCCCTGACATGGACATGGACTTCTTGGTATGCACTAACGCATACAAGGAGGGCCTAGGCGGGGTCTTGATGCAAGACGGACGAGTGATTACTTACATTTCAAGGAAACTAAGAAGGCATGAGGAGAACTACGTGACGCACGATTTGGAGTTGTTAGCCATCATTTATGCCTTGAAGTTTTGGAGACACTACCTTGTTGGACGAAAATTCAAACTAAAGACTGACCATTGTGGACTACAACACATCTTTACACAAAGCGACCTGAAGGTGCGACAACGGCGTTGGTCAGAATTGCTTAGCGAGTACGACTTTGAGATTAATTACATAAAAGGAATGATGAACCGAGTGGCAGACGCATTGAGTCAGAGACCGCGCATCTTTTCGATGCTGCCTCTTCAAATGAATCTATGTGAAAGGATTCTAACTTTACAGCGTGACGATGACTGGTACAAAGAGGTCGAGGGTTTTATCAGACAAAACACAATGATGGTACCATGATTTGAAGGATTTTCATTTGATAGCGATGGTTTATTGAGGTTTAAAAATTAGAACTATGTATCGCCGAACGATGAGTTGAGGATGTTGATTCTGACCGAGGCTCATAGAGCAGTTTACATGGCTCACCCGGGAGTCATGAAGATGAGGGCAGACCTTAAACCCTTATTCTTCTAGAAGGGAATGAAGGTATACATAGTCAACTATGTGGCCAGATGTCTAGAATATCAGCAGGTAAAGGCTGAACATAGACACTCAGCAGAATTACTACAACCACATACTATTCCGGAATCGAAATGGGAGGTTATTTCGATGGATTTTATTGTTGGATTGCCACTGACGGCAAGGATACATGACTTGATTTTAGTGGCAGTAGACACTCTGAAGAAAGAGTGCTCACTTTATTCTTGTGTGTACAATGTATCAGGCACCTGACATAGCAATAATTTTCATCAGTGAGATTGTGAGGCTACATGGCATGCCTAAGAGGATTATATCCAATCCAGGATTGGTGTTTACTGGACGATTTTGGACGAGTTTCCAAGAGGCCTTGGGAACCCAACTTAAATTTAGTACTGCGTATCACTTGGAGACTGATGGTCAGACCGAATGAACGAACCAGACCTTGGAGGACATGTTGCGCATGTACATGATGGACCAACAAAAGCGTTGGGAAGAATTCTTGCCACTAGTGGAGTTCGCTTACAACAACAGTTACCAGAGCACCATTAAGATGGTGCCTTTCGAGTTTCTTTACAGGCGACCGTGTCGGACGCCTTTGAGTTGGGATCGGCTTGAGGATAGGATCCTGGTGGGATCAGAAGTGATCCAAGAAATAGAAGAGCAAATGAAAACAATAAGACAAAGAATTAAAGAAGCGCATGATCGACAGAAGAGTTATGTCAATGCGCACCGTGTCGACCGTAGTTACAAGGTCGGCGATCGAGTCTTCTTGCGGGTTAAACCGCATAAGAGTTTGATCAAGTTTGGGAAGGGAGATAAACTCTCTCCTAGGTTCGTGGGACCTTTCGAGATTGTGGAGAGAAAGGGACCTGTGGCCTATTGACTAGCCTCGCCTGATTCTTTGAGGCGTATGCACGATGTTTCTCATGTATCTGTTTTGAGACATTATATTAGTGATCCTACACATGTTATTGACATGAGTTCCTTGCAGGTATCGGACGAGGGGGCACTCACGGCTGAGCCGGTCCACATACTGGATCATTGTGTTCGACAACTACGACGTCGAACGGTAGATCAAGTCAAGGTACAGTGGGACAATTATAGTCCTCACTCAGTGACCTGGGAGGATGCATATGATATGCGCCAGCAGTTTCCATTTTTGTTTGATGAATAGACATATGATATTGTGATACACTTTATTTCGGCATATATACTGTGAAACTTCGGGACGAAGTTTAGACCAAGAGGGGGTGTATGTAACATCCCGCTCTGGTGCACTGAGTGAACTTGTTCTTTGAGGACACCTGCTCGCAAGTGATCCGGATTATTATGCTATTAAAACTTTTGATTTTGATTATGAGGAGTTATGGGTTGATGACATGTTGTTTTACCGCTTTGACATAGACAGGTGCTATTGACTCGGTTTTACTGAGTGTGCAGGATTTTGGACCTCGAGGATGCAGAGGCATCGATGGAACCCCTTGGACTCCGGATCGAGTTAGGGAGTGTACCATTGGGGTTTGATTGTTTTTACTATGATATTAGCTCATCTTCTTAGATTATATGATAAGGATATATTCTGACATGATTTGTTGATGATGCAGGCTGACGATAGCTTGCCGACCAGACTCACATATGGAGTAAAGGGGTCACGCATGACTACCAGAGGTGTTGAGGGAGCGGTGTGGAAAGCATCCCTGCCACAGCCTACTAGCACTCTCGTTGTGGCTTGAACTGTAGGTTAACGATTACCTAGTTCGAGAGGCCCCACGATGCCATGAGGGCAGACTACGACAGTCGCTCATGATGATTCTAAGGGGCACGCAATAAGGTGGGGGCCTTATTTCTTAGAAGCCCTTAGTCTCCCATAAGTTCACCTGGAGGAGTATTGACTCCAGGGGTTATTGATATCTACCAAGTTAGTCAAGAGGTGAGTGGCACCCTTCGAGCATGTGTTGCATCCTGCAGGGCCCGTCACACAAGAAAAATGGAGAGAGGCGAGTGGCACCCTTGGAGCACATAGTGCGTCCTGAAGGGAACATCGCGCAAGGGAACAGATGATGCGAGTGGCACCCTTGGAGCACCTAGTGCATCCTAAAGGGCACGCCACGTTTTTGATGTTAGAGGAATGAACCAAGATGGCCTTAGGAAGAATAACATGTTAAGTATTTTAAAACAAAGTCCCTAATTAAATGTCGCCCGATATGAAAATTTAAGATTTAAGTCTAAACTATACTAGTGGTGAAATTTTGTCTCTCTATAAAAAAATATATAATAATAAAAATATTAATAAAAATAAAAACCACTTGAATAATAAGTATGATCTTCGTTAAATCTTGTGACATAAAGGAATTAAGAAATTAATTGTTTCAAAAAAATCTATTGGATTAAAATTTAAAAAGGGAAATAATTGTTTTATTACTTGGTAATTTAAAATATACTAATTAAATAAGAAAAGGGAAAAAGGGGTTAATTTCCACACCTGCCTTTTTGAGTTCTAAGTAAAAAGGGGAATGAGGGAAAATCTAAAATATTAGGAAACTAGGAAAAGAGGTAAACACAAAAG
>ML809947.1:51589-66950 GCA_009831015.1 Picea engelmannii | reverse complement strand
GCTCCACAAGTTGACCTTCTCCTCGTGTGAGTTTCAACCTTGTGAGCATCAGAAACAAAACTTGCAAAACAATCAAGTCTTCAAAACCAGTGCTCTGATACCAACTTGATCTAAAATTGAAGAAGACTTGAAACTTGAATAAATATTGCAAGTGAAATTATTATGTGTTTTTAAAGCAACCGGATCAATTTGCAACACATAATAAAGGATTACTTATGTAAATATACACATAGACAACATAATAAATCATTGAACATCAGACATAAACACAACAACTTGATAAAGGAGTTAACCCCACTCCGGGCTACATCTCCTGGTCCAGCTTCCAATGCATCATTATTATTAAATTTCTCAAAGTTCTCAAAAACATGTCTTACAGTGCTCAAAATGACAAACTGACTGCTTCAATGGCTCCGCAACATCCCAAAACCCCTGTCTGGGCTCTTTCGGCACCTGAAACGGTCGAAAAATGAAGAAGATAGCCTCCTTGAAGTCTCCCCTTCTTCTTTGTTGTCTCTGGTTCTACAATCTGCACCCGTGTGCTTCCAACCTAGCACACACGCTCTTTAAAGGCGTAAAAACCCAGACCCGTACGCAACCGCGCATCGGTCCAAACCCTAGAACGGTTAGGGCGCCTCCAGCCCCTAACCGCCTCGGCACTGGGCCACATGGCCATAAGACCAAAGGCTGGGCACAAAAGGGAGTTTAACCGTTCCAACCGTACAAACTTCCGTTTGGAAAATTCGCGCCAATGTAAATACGCGGGTCGTGGTTTCAAACCCCACGCAAAACACAATAAATACATTACAAATATATTGCAATGCAATGTTTTTGCAATATAATATACAATATGAATGCGCGCGCGCGCCAACATTCGGGTCAATATAAATATATGGGTCATATGTTGTAATGAAACCAAGGGTCGGGGCTTAAGCCCCGGCCCGCGCCCTTTTCCACATACCACATAAAACAAACATAAATATATGTTAAATGGTATAATTAACAAGGATCATCGAGCGGCCTAATGGTTAATGGAGTGTTGCGAAAACTTTGTGTTGTGGGAGGTCCCGAGGTCGAACCCCGTGGACTCCCATTTACATTTTACAAAGCAAATATAAGCCAATTAAAGGGGGGACACGTGGTGCCCCAACATTGGCCCATGTGCCCTCTTCTCATTAGCTTCCAATACGACACGTGTCAACACATCACTGGTCAACGAACACCCAACCAAATTGCGCCACATCACCAAGCTGCCACGTCACCATGATGGTACGGCCCTCCACGTGCCCGTACAGACTGTACGGACAGGTACAGTCAGCATCCCAAATTTTTACCTGTTTGACTTGGCGGTCAAATCGCGATATCTCCTCCATACGGACGCAATGGCACTGTTTTCATCGCAATCCGAGCACTTTGAAAATTGAGCAAATTTTGATCCCCTGATCAATTAGAGTGCTTCCTTTATAGTTTTCATTTAATGTGTGATGGTGCTAGATGATTTCAAGCAATGTTGAAATTGAGTATGATTGAGGGTTATAGTCCCCTTTTTATGTTGCGCTTGGGTTCCTTGCGCGCTTGCACTATGTGGTGACATGATTCCTTGAACTGGGATCATTGCACATGTAGATCGATAAGCACATATGATGCCTGGCTTGGGTCATGTGTTTCCTGTTGAGGGTGTTGTTGTTTATTATAATTAATGTTTGTATTTGGTTGTAAAACATTTTATGGGATTGGTTTTTCTCACTGTAAGGGTTCTAGATCTTGTGTAATTAATTTTGGTTGCATTGGGTTGTTATGATGTTTGTCCTTAGCTTAGTAGGCTTGGTCTGCTTGTGTCGGGAGGGATGTAGACACCTCCTTGTTCCTCAGAAAAGTCGCCAGCCTTGAGACCTTAAATGGTCAAAATCAATGGGAACCTGGGCTTGAGTGTTTCTTATGTGTCCTGAAGGTCCTAACCATTGCAGGGTTGGATAGGCGGGTAGTCAATCTTATTCTTCGTCGGTTGAATGTTGTACATTACTTCCAGGTGCTTGATGTGCTTTTATATTAGGTCGTTATGTTGTTGTTTGCATGCATGGTGTTCGTCGTCGTGTTGCGATGTTGCATATAATGTCATTATTACCTTCCTACACACACACACACACAAAGAAAAAAAAATTGCACTTCTTATGTGAGGCTTGTTGTCGTAACCAAATGGGAGGTTCGTTACACTCTTGTTCAATAATTTGTTCATCATAAGATTCTTCAAGTATTACTGCATTGGGAATAGGTTCCCTTTGGATTATTTGTCTCTATTGATCATTAGTATTCCTGATTCTTGTCCTCTGTTCTTGAGAAGGATTTCTTCTTTGTTCTGGAACTGGCATCCTTGAATCGGGTATGAAATTTTCATTTATTTTCAATCTAATTATTTCACTTTGCATTTTCCTGATAGTTATGTTCATTTGTGCAATATCCATCTTCTGTTTTGTCTCTTGTGCTATAATAGGGTCAATTTTTAGATTTGGTATGGTCCCTTTGAAAAAATGTCCTCTGTCTCCTTGAATTTCGAGATGGCATTTTTTTTTATCCTCATTCGTCTTTGAGCTTGATGCCCCCTGACCAAAAATGGCCAAATTATCTATTTGTCTTTGTACTTTTCCAAGAATAATATCAGGGTCAACTCTTGTTTCAAAAATGATTTCTTCCATATGTGTGGCTTGGCCCATTGCTTCATCTAGGTTTTCAATTTGAGAGGCTCTAATAGAAAACTTTACATTAGCAGTCGTGGCATTCTTATAACAACTGAGTACTACCGGAGCATTTGGCCTTTTTTCTTCTCGTATTTTTTTCAATGTTTTATTGAATCTCAAATCAAAATGTCTAATTCTTTCATTTTTTCTCAGACAAGTTTGAGTAAAGTCTATGAGAAGAGTATGGTAAGCAATTGGAGGAGAAAAGATATTCAAAAAAAAAAAATCAATATCTTCAAATGACCCAATCAATCTAGTAGGAAATCATGTGTACCATTCATAAGCTTGATTGGCCAATGTTTGGAGAAATAATCTTACCATTACACCATCATATTTGATAAGATGGAAATCACAAGCATCCAAGAATAAATCTACATGAATTTTTGGATCAATCGCTCCATCCCCTGAGAATTTCTTCAATGTCACCTTTGGAAGAATAGGGATCTCATGTTTTTTTCATTTGAGGTTTAGAGGAGAATATTGTACCCTTCTCCCAGGGATTCTATACCTTCCTTCACATATTTATTCTCGTATTTCCTCTCACATTTATTCTCGTCTTTATTTGTGTATTTATTCATGTATTTATTCCCTATCACCCATTCTTGAATATCTCTTATTTTATTCAAAAAGGCGTTCCTCAACTTGTAAATTCTTACTCCTACTTCTGTTCAATGTCCCTTTATATTCGTCCAGATTCAGTTTCTATTTTGTGCTTGAGCTCTTCAAATTTTCCTTTTGTCTCTTCTTTGTCTTCTGAGGATTTCTCATTCTTCTTCTTGAACAAGAGTCTTCCAAGGTCTCTTTAATTTGTCCCAACTTTTGGCTGTTATTATTGAAATATTATATAATTGATGCAGGATACTTCTATGGTTTCCCAATCCAATTTCTAATTGGAGCTGATTAGGTTGAGGAAAAGTCATTAAAAATTTTGGTCTAAAACCAATCTCTATAATTATTTCCCAGTATGGTTGCCAAAAATGTTGACATTTGAATCTATCAATATTGAAACGGCAACCTCACGAGGATATGAATCCCCCTGCATTTTTAGAGAGGTGGTATTCATCTTTGGATTATGATTTTGTTTGAATATTTTATATCAAAAATAAAATGGGATACTGTCAAATGACTGAATCCAACTCTTTATGCCTCAATAAAATTAAAAATACTTAAAAAATAATATATATATATATATATATATATATATCATGAGAAGTGGACTAGGAAACTCAAACACCACACAACATAGAAAATGATAAAATCCTCAAATCCATCACAGTTTAATAAAAATAGTGATCACATTCAAATAAAATAAATGGTCCAATAGAAAAAACGAACTTTGAAAGAGTACTATGTATTAATCTCAAAAGAATATTTTGATGGATCAACTTCAAATATTCTATGCTCAAAACTCAGAGTTATAAAACAAAATCAAAACCGATCCCAGCTTAGTTCTTTGAGATTTCTCAAAAATGATAATTTTGGTTAAAATACTTGAAATTTAAAGGCGTTTGTCCATTAATAGACTAGGATTGGGGCTCACGTGGACCATACAAATATTTACAATAAATTGATGAAGAGAAGAACATAGAGTGGAGCACGAGCAACAAGATCTGGAAAGAAGACATGAGGAAGTTATCAGAGTTCGGTTATACTTTTCCATTGAAAGAATAAATACAACTGTATGAAATATGATAAGGAAGAAGGCATGTAATCAATGTGGACTTACTGTGATGGAATCTCTCTCTTTCATTTGCTTGTTGATGCGCATTTTATATCTTTTCCTGTTGCGGTTATGTGGTCGGTTGTAACTGATTTCGTTGGAAATTCAACAATCTTGGTTGTAACCTTGTTTAACCATTCTTGAATATATTCCCTTAATGGGGAAACAATGACTTCCTGTTTTACTTTGATATTTAAAAATTCACTCTCAATTTCTCTATGGTCAATTGATAAATTTTGCAATATAGTATCAATGTCCTCATTTTTATTTGTGTACACAACAAGCCAATTATCAATGTCATCATAAGTGTACTCAACCATATTATCAAATTTTTTCGGCCGATGATTTCTTCAAATTTTCGACTTGCTCTTCAAATTGCTCCATGCTCATGATCATTGAATTTGATATTAATTTTGGATCTAAAACTTCAATATTGGTGCCCACAATATACAAACCAATAATCTTTGAGTATGCCTTAGTCTTTTTCCATGATAATTCTTTTAATTTATTTAACAACCCCTTTAATGTATTAATTATTTCAATCCCAAGTGACTTTAGTTGTTTCATACGGCTTTGGGAGGGAAAATCTTCCTATTTTCTCCTATGATCTATCATTGCTGATACTTTTTCTATAAACATAGGAACTCCATATGTGAAGAATCCTTCATCATTCTTCAAATCTGCATTTAGATATTCTTTAGTGTTTTGAATTATGAGCTTGAGAGTGGAAAAAATATTCGCCAAGTCCCATAAATATAAAATGAGCGAAGTTATTTTCTTTATATTCTTTTCAACAAAGTTTTGAGTACCAATAATTAAGATTGAAATTAATTTTACTCTTAGATTTGATTCTGGAGCTCCTTGAAGAGTTTTGTCAGGTTGTATCATGGAAAATGGGGTAGCTTATAGGTGGGGGAATGAGAGTTGTTTCCAATTCCTTGACTCTCTCCTTTAGTCTGATATTTTCCTCTTCCATATTAATTATTGAAATGTCCAATGCATCTCCTATGACTCTATGAATTGAGGATAATTTTGACGCCAACATGTTTTTAGTATCAATGGTGGACCTTGAATTTCCCTTTTTATTCTTCCAAGTTCTTTCAAAAGTCAATTTCTTTGAAGATTTATAAAATAAAAAATTCTTCACAGAAAAGGTTTATTCATCAAAGAAAACTTAATCTTGAACAAAAAATGTAGTAGACTGTACATTTTCTAGGGTGTGTTCTTCTTCATATGGAAACTAGATATTTTCAATATCAACATCTAATTCCATATCATCAAGAAGAATATCATATTCATCTATATTTTGTTCTTATTCCCCTTATTGAGAATTAACCATTTTCCCTTTCACTTTCAATTTATGGGGGATTTCTAAACTACCTTGAGGAGGATTCCTTTCTACATCATCAATTGAATTGTTACTTGGGGTTTTTGTTTGTTGGGACGTTGCAGAATGAGGACTTACTTTAGGAAAAAGACTTGTGTGAGAAACAATGGGTGACTAAGAATTTATTTCACTTGAAGGTTTCCCTCTTTACTTATAGTGTTATGTAGTGCTCACAATTGTCTCTATGTCACCATAATTTTTATCAACACCTTGAAAAAGAGGGTCATGACTATCTCCCTCTTCCTCCTGAAATATGAGTGTATTGATCAATGTGGGGCTAAGCCCAACTGATACAATCTGATTATAAAAAATATGGTTAGGTTCAAACCCTTTGATTTATTCTGCAAACTTCAAGTGAAACTAGTCAAAGTAAGAGGCATATACATCGATTTTGGAAATTCCTCTCAAAAGAATTTCACCAACTCTCCAAGGAAAAGGAATAAACTATTTTTTCCTTTTTTCATAAAAAGCATGAAACAAAAACTTATACTGCCTTGTCACCTCTATGATAAACAACTTGTTCGACACATAATGAGGAATAAATATAGGCTTTTCATGAGAACAAAAGATCCTAATAATGTTGTAATTATCCATTTTCTCCAGAAATCCCTTTTTATCCAAAGAGGTGGATGTTTCCAATGAAAGCCTGGAAGTGTCTTCTCCAAAGAGTAATTTCTTAAATTCAGACACAAAATCATTGTAAACTTCATAAAAATAATGGATAATTTTCTTCCTCCATAGAGCTTGATACCACATAGTCACGGGGCAATTTTTTAGATTACCCTTTTTCCAACACTCAAACCTTTAAAAATATGACAATGTGTGATAGAAAATACTAGATAAGATGCCATATAGAAAGTTTTCTCACTTCTAAAATTCATTAACCATGCATAAATTTCATTCGATATGATATTTTCCCAATTGAAAATAGCATTCTCATGAACTGTAAAATATAAAATATATAGGGCCAGTCAAGAAATAGTTGTTGTAGAATCCTGACCAGTAACTCTAGTAAATAACCAAACAATTTCTCGATAAGAGTCCTTTAGAGAACTAACTTGGATTCTGGATAGGTCTTTCGGCATTGTAGTAGGGTCTTGTAAATAATCCTGCAAGAGCTCAATTCCATTATTTTTCCCTCTAAGAAAATTTATGGCATCTTCTCCTTTGTATGTTAAGTTTGGCTCTGGTAAATTTAACATTTTTTTGAAGACTGAAGGTGCCAATGAAACAGGGGAGCCTCTTTGTAGTGGAATGGTTCTTGTATTCTAGACAAATGTATCAATGCACTAGGTGACAATATATTTTCACTCAAAAACCTCGGGGACACAACCAATGATATATATTCATGATGTCCAAACTTTATTATTATCTTTGCTTGGTAATATTGAATAATACCAATATTCCCTCTACCAATGGTAATTTTGATCTTCTCTAGTGAATAGATTAAGGGTATCCCCACAAAAATGTTGTCTTCTTTCATCCATCTTCAGCAGGTTGACATACTTCTCCATAATGTCCCTCGGAATAGTGAAATAATATTTTACATTAGATCCTTGATGATAACATTAACCTGAAATAAATGAAATTTTCCTTGATAGAAACATCATTAATGACGACCTTTTCATAATTTAATTTAGCAATTGAGTTCGTAGAATTAGAATTCAATATGACTCAAGAAATATGAAAGAGGAAGGACATGTCACGACGTGGTGGTGGAGTGGAATATTTTAAATGAAAATGCGAGTCTGTGATTCCGAGAGTCCACTGTGATGAAAAAAATGGCTAAGTATTAATACTTGTCGGACGGACTTGTGAATATGGGAAGATAAAAATAAAACAACTTAGGAGTCTGCAAGTCCACAAAATGAAAAATAAACTAAGTGTTGGGAAGATTTTCAAGGAGGAAAAGTGATAGACCGTGAGTCCGCCAACCTGTGAATATAAAAAAAATGACATAAGTACGGAAAAAAGAATAAGTAGTGGAGGTAAGATATGACAATGAACATTATGGGAGGGAAACATACTTATAAAAATTACAAGTGCATAAAAATGAAAAAAAATAAAGGACTCATGAGGTTCAACAATTCCCTATATCCTGAATAATTCTTTCCAAAACTTGTTGGTGAAAGTGGGATCTCAGCCAGAGACAATATAATGAGGCATTCCATGAATTTTGAAGATATTATCCATGAAAACTTGAGCCACTATGGATTCGGTGAAGGGATGTTGCAGAGCACATAAATGAGCATATTTGGAAAGACGATCAGCCACCACCATGATGATTTTCTTTTTTCCATATTTAGGTAGGCCCATAATGAAATCCATAGAAATATCCTGCTAGATAGAAGGGGGAATCGAAAGGGTTTGGAGTGTTCTTGGTGTTAGCAATCAAAAACGCACTGGCAAATTTTTGAAGAATGATGCCTAATCTTGCTAGGAACTTTTTATTACCTTCCCGAGCTCCAAATTCATATTTGAAAGCACCAATGGAAAGCTTAGGATTTCTAGATGTCGATCTATTATTCAAGCATGTGAAACAGCCTTTCCATGGTTGGGAAAATTAATTGTTCCCAAGGCAGTTTATTTCTGGAAAACTTGCACTTTCGGTGGTTAAGTGGCCCTGAATTTCTTCATTAACCACCGAAAGTAGAGCTTTCGGTAGTTAAAGCACCCAGTTTTTCCAGTTTTAACCACCGAAATCTTATCACTGCCAGAATGACCGAATTTTTGCCCAGATCGGTATTTTTTGAGATGGAATGGTTTGAAACCTCTTCGAATGGACATTTGTCGAATTATCAAGTCAGATCCAATAGATATTTTTGATTGATAAGGGAAAGAAGAGGTGTTTCAATCATTTTTGGTACCTTTTTCAAAGGCAGAAAATCAGGGTTTTTTACACACCTCGGCAAATTCGAATTTTATCTCTTGTAAGAGTCATCAATCAGCCTTGGAAAGCTATTCTACACTGCACAGGGAATCTACAAGATTTGAAGACCATGGAATGTGGATTTGACCTCATTTTTAGGACCATCCCTTATCTTTTGCAAACTAAATTTTGACTTTCTATCTTTAGCATATCTAATCCATGCTTTTAGGATCTCAAAAGTGCATTGTAAAGCTATAGAGCTAAAGATAGAAGATGAACTAAGGGTTCGATTTTGAGTTCTATATACTAATGTTTTGTATGAAAGACACTTTCTTTAATATATCAGCCTGCAAGCTTCTTTCATTTGTTATTGTCAGACCTTCTTTCATCTTTGTCTCTGCTTATGAGTGGAATTAGTTCTTTTGTCTCTGTTTAATGATCCTATGGTAACTGTCATCTTACATTTGATTGTTAAGCAAGAATCACAAGCATCTTTGGCTAGTTTGTTGAACCATCATATATATGGTTTTATGTATGTTTTGGTTAACTGATTAGTTTTTCTTATCCATTTGTTATACAAACCTATCTGACAATAGCTCTTGAAGGCCTTTGTTGTATGAATATAGTTAAGATTGTCTTGAGAATACAATCCAGAGGTTAAGATATTCATCTTTATCCAAACCCACACCTATTATTGAGAAAATGGTTTCCAAAAAGATTAAGTTACCAGGCATCTTTGACTTACAGCCTAGGAGAGTTTCCTGGAGTGATAACAAATTGGCATTGTTGCCAGGGAGAGGAGATTGAAGCTCAGCTTCCTTGGGAGATGACAAGATCCAGCTTTGATGATAGACAAAGTCTGGACATATATTCAGTTGTAATCATCTATCTAGTGACTCCATGAAGGACAGATTCAATGGTGACTCCACAATAATCAAATGTCAAAAGCGTTTGCAGCTCTTTTGGCTCGAAGGTTTGCACCTCTTGACTTCTCAACAGTTCCTGGTTTCCCACATCCAGTTCCTTCTATAGATTTTTGGGGAGATCACCTTCCAAGATTTGCAGAAAAGAAAGAAGATAATCCTTCAGATCATCTCATCAGATTTCATAAATGCATGGTTCAGCTGGATATATATCATGAGGATGTGCTCATGAAGATGTTTGTCTTCTCATTAGAAGGAGATGCTCATGAATGGTATCGATCTTTACCTCCTTCTAGCATATCTTCTTTAAAAGAGTTTCATATAGTATTCCATCATCGATGTGAAAGGTATTTTACTCGAGAAATTCTTCTTGAGGGTTGTTGTGAAGAATTTCATTCATATATTCAAAATGTTTATTCTTCTAGTTGTGAACATGAAATTCTTTCTATTATTGTTGTTCAAGAGGAAGATCTTCAAGATAGAGTTGATGTGAAAATTGATGATTGTGTGACCGAAGATTCTCGGGATTGTTCTTCTTATGTACCTACTACTTTAAACAAAAATGAAAAGGATCATAGGGTAGGGGAAGAAGAAGATGAATTTTCAGCTGAAAGTCTCTTTAAAGAATGTTGTGATGAATTTGAAAAGCATGCTCAGTAGGCAGCAGTTGATTCTTCTGTTTGCAGAGATGAAAGTTATGTTGTTAAGGAAGATCTTCATGATACAAATGGTTATAATGAGAATTATATATCTGTAGATGCATCAGAGCTTATCTATGTTGCACATTCTACCTTTGATTTGTATGAAGAATCAGTTATAAAAGAGGATTGTTCTCAAATTTTTGAAGAGGTTTCTTATGACATTTTTTCGCTTGTGACTGATGAGAAGGATTTGAAGATTTCTTGTCTTTCTTTGCCAGATACAGAGGTTTTTTGTTCACCTATCTTTGATAAGTATGCAGATGAAGGAGATCAGATTTCTATATCAAATGATGTTGGTTTGAGCAGTAGCCAGCCTATATATGATAGCTATGGATCTGATTTTGAAGAGCCTTTTTCTTTGCCTATCGAAGAACAACATCAAGTTGAAGTCAACCATTCATTTTTCACAGCTAATGTCCTTTCTCCAGAATTCTATCATGAATATGATTTGTTTCATCAAATTAAGGGACAATATGATTGTGTTGAAAAATCCGTGGTTGAATATGATACTTTTCTGAAAGATTCAAAGGTTATGTCTTTTGAGATTCCAGGTGATAAAGAGCAGATTGCATATGGCAATAGTCCTAGATCAGATCAAGAACATCATGGAACTAATACAGGAAAGCAGCTCTTCGAATTTAAATAGCAAGGTATTGCCATACATAAATTTTATGATCCAATTGCTATATGGATGGACTCACCGTTTTCAGTAATGTCATATATTACAGAGTTTGGCATCATGGTTTGCAGCAGTGAACCTGAGCTGGTTGCAGTTCTCTTGTGGTATCTTTTGTTCTCCTTCCATGTTCTTTGTTGTATACATAAAGATGGGTCAAGCAATTTGCTGCTTGAATTATTTTTCTGGAAATTTGTATATACCTGAAACATGTATTTGCCGCAGTTAGAGTAGGGTAGTATAGAAAAATAAACTCACGGGTGAGTATTTCAAATTTGCACAATGCGTGAAATTTTCATTTAGCATTACGGTTTTGGTTTTGAAATAAAAATTCCATCCCCAATGGATATAAGGTAATTTTGACAGGGGTAGTTTAACTTCAAAAGATGAGTAGAGTTATGGGAGTTTGAATAAAGATTGCAGAGGTCTGGTGACATCATTTGAGACTCCATAGCCCAATGGACTAGACGCAGAAAAATTGTGGATGATTGTTGAGCAGGTTGCAGGGTTTTTCAGGTTAAGGCACGGGTTTACTTGTTCTTGGCAGCTCACATGGAGTGTGTCATTCCCAGAAGGAGCCTATGTTGGCACACAGATGTGCTTATTAAAAAATTTCTAAAGGTGTTGCTTTTACAAGCTTATTAAGGCAAAAATGCATTTATGATGTTAAAAAATGCAAAGAAGAAAAATCATGGCCTTATGCATGGATTTTCTTTGTGGGCCTGAAGGCTAGCTCCACGCTCCAGTTTCTAATGTATCTGCAATCAACAAACAAAGGAGTTAATAATCTAATGTAACAGGTGTCAAGATAACTCTAATATCACAGTTGGGCATCAAGTCACATATGTTTGAAATCAAAGTGTGCATTAATACTAAAACAGAGCACTCGTTGATATTATAAGCAAGTCTAAGATCATCCATAGGTTACATTTTCTGTAGAAAGTGACAACCACTTTGCATTGCAAAAGATTGAATTCTCGGACATTAAATGTGTTGATGAGTATATTCAGAAGATAGCAAGCAAATCGCCCAGGGTTTCAAGACACGCATCGTGAAAGATCTCAGCATAAGAATCTAGCCAACGCAGAAGCATCAATGAAATCAAATGGAATGCATTTAGGGTTAGAATATTTAAATTGTGGAGATCAATATACAACAGAAATCAGAGAGGTTTTTCATAGAAATTGCTTCTGTCAATGCCAGTTTTAACACCTCATGTTCTAATTTTCATTGTTTTATCCTATTTGATCTTTGTGTCTGTCAACTTCAGTACATTTCTTGTGATTGGCAAGACATCTCCAGTCACATATCAAGTTCTAGGACACTTGAAGACTTGCTTGGTTCTGGAATTTGGCTACATTTTACTTCATGATCCATTTAGTTGGCGGAATATTCTGGGAATATTTTATTTTTGTGCAATTGACAATCAATCAATACAGAGAAAACATGACAGAGAGTACAGGGTTTCAGCTGGGAACGGTTGGAGCTTTAAGTCTCTCTGTTATTTCCTTTGTTTTGATAGTCATCTGCAACAAGGCGCTCATCAGCACTCTCGGGTTTAACTTTGCCACAACATTGACCAGCTAGCATCTTCTGGTTACATTCCATTCTCTGCATATAGCATTATGGTTGAAACTATTTGAACATAAGCCATTTGATGCACGGGCTGTAATGGGATTTGGTATTTTGAATGGTATCTCTATTGGACTTTTGAACCTTTGCTTGGGTTTCAACTCTGTTGGATTTTATCATATGACCAAGTTGGCAATTATTCCTTGTACTGTTCTTTTGGAAACTCTCTTTTTCAAGAAGGATTTCAGCCGGAAAATCCAGTTTTCACTTGTGATCCTGCTGCTGAGTGTTGGCATTGCTACTATCACTGACTTGCAGCTCAATATTTTGGGATCAGTGTTATCTCTACTTGCGATAGTGACGACATGTGTTGCACACCATCCAGAAAAGATTCAAAGTTTCTTCAACGCAGCTTTTGTACCAATCATGCCCATAGCAAGCAACGACTTTGTTCATTACTGGTCATGATCCAGAAATGAATTGTGAGATTAGTTATGAAGATATATATTTCACAGAAGAGAAGTGACAGAATATTTTGAAGCAGAGTAAAGATTGACTTGCTCCTGGTGATCGATCTGCAAGAAAGTTTAGCAGAAGAAAAAGATCATTGTTCTAAATGGGGTTCTATTTAGATGGTAGTATTCCGAGCATAATAAAAGGTGTCTATAAGTTACAGTTTATCTTTTCATATGACAGATGTGTTGAATCAAGCGAGGTAAGGAGATAAAAGAAATTGATCAAAGATTCCTATAATCTTGGATCTTTAACAAACTTTATACATTTATGCCTGTAAATCTCTCCCAATTGTGCCTTTCGAAATCAGAAGATGCTCTTGATCCTATTGAAGGCTGCTCTTGATCCTATTGAAATCCAATCGCATTGACTTTTCTATTTGAAGCAGATTTAGGGTTCAAGCCAGCAATTGAGGAATATACAGTTAAAGATATAGACAGGTGGCAACCCAAATTCATTGATGATAAGATGGCAGAAAATCCCAGATTTGCCAACAATTCGAGACATCTTGGAAACAATTTAGTTTGTTTCAGATTTTATTATGATTTAGTTTTCCATAAATTTAGCAAATAGTTATTGTTCTTTTTTATATTTAAAATAGGCTTTGTAATGGAAAAGGGGAGGGGGATAAGGGTTGTAGCTTCTAGGAGTGAAATAGAAAAAGTCTTTGCCAAGTTTTATGATGGTAAAAGTGCAAAAGTTGGAACTTTAAAGTTTATTGTTGATGAAATAGTCATAGCTACAGCTATAGGACACAAACAATCTGTTGGAGCTGATTGAAAAGATAAATCTCAGGAACAGCGTAAAGCTACTGCAAGCTTTTAGAGTACTTTGTCATCCACCTAATGAGTGTACTATTTCTATAATAATCGACATGGAATTTCCAAAGTCAGATGATAAATTGTAAAGGCTGAATAACTCCATGCCCAATACTAAGGCACAAGGTCTGCTAGGTTCTTGGAAACCTCGCAGGGAGGTCTCCATCCCAGTTGGAGCCAAAATGTTAGCAATAAAAAACGCACTGGCAAATTTTTAAAGAATGATGCCTAATCCTGCTGGGAACTTTTGATTACCTTCCCGAGCTCAAAATTCAGATTTGAAAGCACCAATGGAAATCTTAGGATTTCTAGATGTCGATCGACTATTAAGCATGTGAAACGGCCTTTCCACGGCTGGGAAAAATAAATTTTCCCAAGGCAATTTATTTCTGGAAAACCTGCACTTTCGGTGGTTAACTAGCCCTGAATTTCGCCTTCATTAACCACCAAAAGAAGAGATTTCAGTAGTTAAAGCACCCAGTTTTTCCAGTGTTAACCACCGAAAGCCTGTCACTGCCAGAATGACCGAATTTTTGCCCAGATCAAGATTTTTTGAGTTGGAATGGTTTGAAACCTCTTCGAATGGACATTTGTCGAATTATCAAGTCAAATCCAATAGCTATTTTTGATGGATAAGGGAAAGAAGAGGTGTTTCAATCATTTTTGGTACCTTTTTCAAAGGCAGGAAATCAGGGTTTTTTGCACACCTTAGCAAATTCGAATTTTATCTCTTGGAAGAGTCATCAATCATCCTTGGAAGGATATTATGCACTACGCAGGGACTCAACAAGATTTGAAGACCATGGAATGTGGATTTGACCTCATTTTTAGGACCATCCCTTATCTTTTGCAAACTGAATTTTGACTTTCTATCTTTAGCATATCTGATCCATGCTTTTAGGATCTCAAAACTGCATTGTAAAGCTATAAAACTAAAGATAGAAGATGAACTAAGGGTTCGATTTTGAGTTCTATATACTATTGTTTTGTATGAAAGACACTTTCTTTAATATATCAGCCTGCAAGCTTCTTTCATTTGTTACTGTTAGACCTTCTTTCATCTTTGTCTATGCTTATGAGTGGAATTAGTTCTTTTGTCTCTGTTTAATGATCCTATGGTAACTGTCATCTTACTTTTGATTGTTAAGCAAGAATCACAAGCATCTTTGGCTAGTTTGTTGACCCATCATATATATGGTTTTATGTATGTTTTGGTTAATTGATCAGTTTTTCTTATCCATTTTTTATACAAACCTATCTGACAATAGCTCTTGAAGGCCTTGTGTTGTATGAATATAGTTAACACTGTCTTGAGAATACAATCCAGAGGTTAAGATATTCATCTTGATCCAAACCCACACCTATTATTGAGAAAATAGTTTCCAAAAAGATTAAGTTACCAGGCATCTCTGACTTACAGCCTAGGAGAGTTTCCTGGAGTGATAAC
>ML809947.1:31174-51539 GCA_009831015.1 Picea engelmannii | reverse complement strand
CGTTTGACCCTTTCATAGATTTTGGTAAACCCTGAATGCCCAGTTGTATGTGAAGCGTGAAGTTCAAAAAGTACTATGGATTTAAGTTGCAACTGGTTTCTTAAATATAGACATCCTTTGTAGTGAATCTCATTATTGTGCCAAGAGTACCTTGGAGAAGCTAGAGAGTTTTCTTGCAATTGTTGGATGAGGCAAGAGATTTTGGTATCTTGCAACCATTCATGGAAAGAAGCTTGGAGACATTCTGGTACAACAAAAGAGAGGGAAAAGAAGGACCCTTCTTCTTCATATTTTCAGGAAAGAGTGCCAAAAGCGACATTTTGTTTTCCATTCTTGTAAATGATCTCATAATCGTAGTTGAATACCTTGGTTACCCATTTTTTTTGCTCAAGGGAGGAAATTGTTTTTTCAAAAAAATACTTGAGGCTCTAGTAATCAGTTTTAATATGGAAGTGTTGCCCCAATAGATAAGGACACCAGAGATCCACTACATGTAGAATAACCAACATTTCCTTTTCATAGATTGATTGGCCCAACTGTCTCTCTAAAATTTCTTTGTTGGTGAAGGTCAAATTCCTACTCTCTTGCATGAGGACTACCCCAATTCCTTTTCCAGAAGCATCACATTTCGAGACAAAGGTCTTGGTGAAGTCTGGAAGAGCCAAGACCGATTTCATGCACATAGCCACTTTCAAGGCATGGAAGGATTGAACAGCTGCTAGATTGCAGTTGAAGGCATTCTTTTTAAGGAGATACATGAGAGGTGCAACCTTTTTTCCATAATTCTTAACAAACTTGCAATAATAACTTGTTAAACCTATAAATCCATGCAATATCGTAATAGTTGTAGGGCAAGGCCAATCCTGCATAGATTCAATTTTCTTAGGATCCAACCTTACACCATCCTTGCCAAAAATATGACCCAGGTACTCCACTTTTGAGGCTCCTAAGGAACATTTAGATTGTTTGAGAAAACATTTGTGCTGAGAGAGGAGATGCAGAAATCGATCCACATGGGCAAGATGGGATGTCCAAGTATTACTATAGATGATAATATAATCAAATAAAACTAAGACAACATCACGAAGAAAAGGATGGAAGACAGGATTCATGAGACTTTGGAAGGTTGATGGGGAATTACAAAGGCCAAAGGGAATGACCAAGAACTCATATGGATTTGGTGGTAGCCAGATTGGAGATCAAGTTTAATAAAGTAATGGGCACTGCTAAATTCATCCAAAGGTCATCAATGATAGGAATGGGAAACTTGTCTTTGATGGTGAGTTTATTGAGGGTGTGAAAGTCTAGACACATACATGCAAGTAACTTATTTATTGAGTATCATGACCACGAGAGAAGAAAAGGGGTTGGTACTAGGATGAATAACACCCTCTTCAAGCAATTCTTGCACGATTTTCTCAATTTCATTCTTCTGGGAAAAGGGATGATGATAAGGGATAAGATTGGGAGGGAAAATGCCAAGGATAAGTGGAATGGAATGATAATGAAAACCATGGGAAGGGGGAAGTCCTTGGGAAGTGGAAAAAACAACTTGGTGTTTGGAGATGAGAGATTGGAGTTCAGGATGCAAAGAGGGTGTCTCAACTACTTGAATAGAATCGAGTTGGGTTATAATACTTGAATGACCTTTTTTTATAAGTGTTTCCATGCAATGGGAACTGGTCATCTCAGGGGAACCTGTTGTGATTCCTTGGAAGCAATATTGTTGTCCCTCCTGTTGGAATTGCATGGTTAATTCCTTGAAATCTATGAGAATGGGTCCCAAAGTGCGTAACCATTCAACACCTAGCATAATGTCACAACCGTCCTTATCGATGGAAAACATATGATATTTCAAGTGGTACTTCCCAATTTGAAGATGCAAATTTTCACAATGCCCACCACATTTCATGGAACCACCATTAGCTATCATTGTTTTAAAATTGTTGATGACACTAATATAACAATTGATTTCCTGGGCAATGCGTCAATGAATAAAATTATTGGTGCTTCCACTATCAACAAGGATGATGACTTTCTGAAGCTTAATATGTCCAATGAGCTTGAGGTATTGAGGAGAATAGAATCTCGTGAGGGCATGTAATGAAATCAATGGGTCAACTTCTAGTGGGTCAGCAGGTGGAGCAATAGCATCGAGAAGGTGTATCTCTTCAACAGGAGGAACCTCAGCTTCCTCTTCAGCAACATCCTCTAAAATGACCATAAAAATATTTTGTTCCTTACACTTGTTCCCGGGAAAATATTTGTCATCATAATTATAGAAAATACCTTTGATTTGGAATTCAACCATTTCTTCCCATGTTAACGTTTGAACCTTGAGAGGAGTGACCTAAGGGGAAGGTGGGTTGGGTTTAAGGCGGGGAAAAAAAGTGGTTTTTATACTCTAGGACAAAATGACTTGGTGTGCCTCCTTGACATGTTTAATGGATTCCAACCAAGTTGGGGAGTGATCCATGATGGCCTGGATGAAAATTTCATCCTTGAGGTTACTAATAAAGCATTCCTTGAAGAAAGAAATTTCCATTCCCTCCATTCAAAAATCCAAGTGGTCAAAGGAAGCAATAAAATATTATATTATGCCAGATTGTTTCATCTTGGTCATAAATCCTAAATGGTGGGTGTCTGTGTCAAAGCGTTCATACAACTCAACAACAAATTATGACCAACCAACATACTCTTGGTGTGCATTATGAATCCATTGCCACCATTTCCATATTTCTAGATGAAAATAGAGAATTCCATAATGAAGCTTGGTTAACTCATCAATGATACCATGTAGGGAGAAAAATGTTCCATTTCAGTAACCCGAGCTTGTGGATCTGAGCCATCAAATTTGTTGACCTCGAATCTGGGAAGATGGGGGTAATGAGGTAGGTAGTTGGAATGAGAGGGGAGAGGTTGATTGGAGTCAACACCTTCAATATAGAGAGGGGAGGTAGAGGAGGATGTATCCTGGAATTTGGTCATGAATTGGTGGAGCATGGAATGGAATGCATTAATTTGGCCACCTAGTTGGTCTTTGACATCACCAATAGTGTTATGGAGCTAGTCTTGGATGATGTATATTTTTGCATGAATGGTCGGAATGTCCTTGTTAACTATGTCCTGAAGGGAAGCTAGATCAGTACTTAGTTTCTAACTGGTTTCTTCTTCGCGGGTGGGAGCCATGATGGAAATACGGGAGGGTCCATAGGGTCAAATAAAGAATTTAAAATGATAGGTATGAAAACAATCAAAGTGAAAAGGGGAATCAAATGATATAGGCCCCTAATAAGGGGGGCATAAGGGGAGCGAGACCACGGGAAAAAGGGATGAAAAATGATAGGTGTCACTGCAATCAGGACAAAAAGAGGAATGGAATGGGCTAGGTTTCAAATAAGAGTGTAGGTAGGCCCTAGACTCCCTTTTTTTTCAATGTTGCGGAGTTATACTCCAATCTGAAGAATACTACAGTGTTGAAAGTCCCAAATTCTTGACAGGAAAAATGTGTAGTAATTTTGCAACCAAAATGCAAGAGGCAAAGTTGCACAACAATAAATATTGTGTGTTCTGTTTTTAATTTTCGTCCCAAGGGTTAGGGTATTCTAGGTTTCTACAGACAAGGGTTTTCCCGGTGTTATAGCTATCTAATATACACGCAACATCCAATAGTAGTACTCCACCCAATATCTCAGGGCACTAACTAAGGAGACTAGATTGTGCCCTTAGTCGTACTACCCGACTACCCAGGTACTAGAGAGTATATTCCTGAGTGTTGTTCTCAGTGGAACTATAGCGGTTAGGAAACCGATTGGTTTATATACGAAGGGATTTAGGATATCTAGGTTGATTTGTATACAGGTGTTCTCTGATGCGCTACCACTCGAAGGGGTACCAATAGGGGTTACAAGGGTGTCTGAAAATGTGCGCTTAAGTACCACTTGTATTTCCTACATGTATTCTTCCTTGACCTCAAATTTATGCATTGAATGACATATCTATGTAGATTTAATATGCCACAATACGTCTCTACCTTGGAAAAAAAAATAACCCACAATTTGTTTCCAAGGAAACTGCTATGATACCACTGGTAAGGTACCATATCTATTATTATAGAAGAAAAAAAACATATTGTAGAGAATAACAATGGAACAACATAGTATATGAAACCACAACACCAAAATAATACCTTTATTGATAGGAAACAATGTTCACTTTCTTCTTTGAGGGGGAAACCCCCAGTAGAGCAACACTCTATTACAACCATTCTCAACACAAGACTTCTCATGCCCTCGAATCCTATTTATACTAAATCTATCTACCAAAATAACAATCTAGAGGAATATCTTCTAGAAGTGGAAGCTTCTATTAGGTCTTCTTACATTTGACTTATTCTTCCTTATTACTAGTGTTAGCGTCAGAAGTCACTCCTGGATTTCTTGCAGGAGCAGAGCGCGACACCCATCAGTTTTAATGTCACAATTTGTTTATAAGGGGGTGATCAAATGGAGATAAAGACTCGGGGGAATATCACTCTAACTCAGGGACTGGGTCTGATGCGTAAGTAACAAAGGAGGTCTCGACCTAACTTCAGCCAGTGGGTTGATTAAAAGGTGAACAGGTGGAAGACTTAGTAAGAAAGGTGAACAAACTACTTTGGGCAATAGGCTTTGGGAAGTTTGCAGAAGAAATACTCTGAAGGCAAGATCCGCTTGGTTCAGGGTCTCAAGGAACTGAAGGTGGACTTGACTGGATCCTCCAATTCCAAGTCACTCAGTGCTAGGAAAATTACAAGAACTGATTAAAGACAGCGTAACTATTACAGTGACCCATGACAACATCATCCTATAATAGTTACAGCTCGACTGGATCCTCCAATTCCGAGTTGCTCTAACACAGTGTAAACAAAGACATGAAAGAAACTGGCATTCATAAGGCGAGAAGTCTCAAAAGTCCATACATATCAGATTTACAGTGCTTTGTTAAAACTTTACAACCGGGAGCTCTGCTCAACCATCGATACTTACAAAATGCAAAAACTGAGTCTATATACTCAGGAGACTTCACCTCACAGAGGCGTGTACAATCACTCAAAGCTGGGTGTCCCTTCAGTCAAACTCGTACTGATATCTTCTTTTAAGCGCTATCTTAACTAAGCATGGCTCTTTTGACTGCAATTACCCACTGACCGTTGATCTGCTTCACGAAATAGACCTTGGATGTTGCCGACGACATTTGCCCGCTCGCTTGACTTGTTATTTGGAAAAACAGGGGTTCTCCCGTGCTGCGCTTGAGCATTTCGTGCAACTTGCAAACCCGAATGCTCTAGAGCCCGTGACAAGAATTATCGCTAACATTAGGCTCCATGGGGGATATATTTGTCCCTGCGATGCTCTAAGAACTCCTTCTACAGTTCCAGTCGCCTTTCTGTTGGGCTATGGAGTCAAGCTCAAAACATCTCGCTTCTGAAAATATAGGCCGAAAAAATAAAGCAAAACAAAATAAACGCTACGTGCTCAAAGGAGCTTATTTATATACAGTCCTAATGCTAATAAAACATTTTACATGGGCTAGGTGAAAGAAAACTTCCACCATAGCCATCCAAGCAGCTTCCTGGATAGAAGATCCTTCCTTCTATTAATGATCATCAGTAGATGGTGTAGCCGTGACAGCAGAACGGTTACACTCATCAAATCCTCCTTACAGGCTGGAGTTAAGATGAAATAGGGCGGCTCCAAGGCATAGGATAAATGCCACTCCATGTATTTGCTGACAGGGTCATTGAATGAGTGGCCATTTCCAAGGAATCGGCGAAATACAGCCTCTTCTGCTACACAGTTGTTCACACGCGGTCGAATGTCTCTGATATCCACAGGCGGGTGAATAACTGAAGTAGGCCCGCTGATCTCAAGTGGTGGTTGCTCGCTGACTGGCTCTACGCAGTTTGTAAACTGCATCTTTGACTGCTCTTCTGGTTCTTTTGGTGCCTCGTCTTGGCTCTCCCAAGGGTCAGAGTCATAATCATCATAGATAGGACCTGTGGGAAAGCTCTGCTTTTCAATTTCCTGCTCAGGGGGGCTGATTTCCTTGCATTGTCTTTCATTTGTGAATAGACGAGAAGGCTCTGCAGTCTTCTTTTGGAAGTTCTGGGTGTCCAGCTCAGAACCTGATTCATAGTTGTCATACACGGGCTGGCTGCTACCCAGGTCATCAATCTATGATGTGGGGCTCTGCTACTCCTCAACTGAATAGTCGTTAAAGCTGGGTGAGCACCGGATTTATTCATCTTGCAAAAAAGGAACGATCTCCAGATCCTCCTTTTCAATCCCAAATGTAAATACATCATGGGAAATCTCATGAAGAAAAAGAGAACAGTCCTCTTCCCCAACTATCAATTCATTGCTTTGATCTGAGACAGCAAGCTCATCGGGGGCAAATGCTAACTCACCTAATAAATCTTCAACAATCTCTTCAAAAGAGTTGCTCAGAGCGTCTGCCTCAAGGACTGGAAAATCCTCTGCACAGTCTTCATATTTCAACCCTTCTAATTGGGCAGAGAGATATTTCACCTGCTCCATCAGCTTACTTAGGGCGCCATCCTCCCCCCTAGGAACTTCATCACTTTCATAACCTGCCTTGGATGCAGATGAATGGGGAGGAGAAAGGACTGAGTTCTGATCCAGGTCATCAGGATCCTCCCCATAGCTTATGTCAGAAACATCTTTCTCTTGTATAGAGTTGTGGTATCCCTCACAACAATTATGACAAATTAACTCAGGGGGATACAACCCCTGACAATAGGTGGTGAAAGCTGCATGGAATCCATGGAGTGAAGAAATGCTAGCAGGGGGTAAAGAATGGTACCATTTACGCGCATCCCCTGCTAACGAGAACATGAACATCTTCAGTAACACATCCTCATGATGTATCTCCCACTGACGCATGAGTCCATGAAACTCACTGAGGTGCTGAGTAGGGTTGTCCTCTTCACACTTTCCAAATATGGGCAAATAATCACCCCATTCATCCATAGAGTGGACAACATTAGGAAAACCAGGAATAGCAGAAAAATTAAAAGGAGCAAACCTGCGAGCAAGGATTTTCTCCGTATCGAACCAGTGAAGTCGCCAATCAATCCTTGAATCATGGAGTCGCCAGGTGAAATATGCACAGCTTCAAATATGCCTGGTCCTTGTTCACCATCAAAGGCCAGATATTAACGTTGTCGTTACCCCAGGAAGCAGCTGCTGAAACCTTCTCAAGAAAGCTCCTTAGGGTCAACTTTCAGGTGTGCTAACAGTAGTCACAACTGAAATAGTGATTGTGGAAACAATGGAGTCACCACAGTGGAGTCTCCAGGTGCACAGTAGAAATCTTGATAATTCTGATATCTGATGCACCTTCAGAATCAGTTAATCATTGTCATTCAATCCCGGGGAAAATATTCAACTTCGTCCCCAGCAACGGTGCCAGAAATGTTAGCGTCGGAAGTCACTCCTGGATTGCTTGCAGGAGCAGAGCCCGACACCCATCAGTTTTAATGTCACGATTTGTTTATAAGGGGGTGATCAAATGGAAATAAAGACTCGGGGGAATATCACTCTAACTCAGGGACTGGGTCTGATGCATAAGTAACAAAGGAGGTCTCGACCTAACTTCAGCCAGTGGGTTGATTAAAAGGTGAACAGTTGGAAGATTTAGTAAGAAAGGTGAACAAACTACTTTGGGCAACAAGCTTTGGGCAGTTTGCAGAAGAAAGACTCTGAAGGCAAGATCCACTTGGTTCAGGGTCTCAAGGAACTGAAGGTGGACTTGACTGGATCCTCCAATTCCAAGTCACTCAGTGCTAGGAAAATTACAAGAACTGATTAGAGACAGCGTAACTATTACAGTGACCCATGACAACATCATCCTATAATAGTTATAGCTCGACTGGATCCTCCAATTCCGAGTTGCTCTAACACAGTGTAAACAAAGACATGAAAGAAACTGGCATTCATAAGGCTAGAAGTCTCAAAAGTCCATACATATTAGATTTACAGTGCTTTGTTAAAACTTTACAACCGGGAGCTCTGCTCAACCATCGATACTTACAAAATGCAAAAGTTGAGTCTATATACTCAGGAGACTTCACCTCACAGAGGCGTGTACAGTCACTCAAAGCTGGGTGTCCCTTCAGTCAAACTCATACTGATATCTTCTTTTAAGCGCTATCTTAACTAAGCATGGCTCTGCTAACTGCAATTACCCACCGACCGTTGATCTGCTTCGCGAAATAGACCTTGGATGCTGCCGATGACATTTGCCCGCTCGCTTGACTTGTTATTTGGAAAAACAGGGATTCTCCCGTGCTGCGCTTGAGCATTTCGTACAACTTGCAGACCCGAATGCTCTAGAGCCTGTGACAAGAATTATCGCTAACAACTAGGCCCTATTAATATTGGCCTTTATTACATGGAAAATATATTATTCTACCTACGTGAGGGGTTAGGGAGGTTAGGTCCCTAACAGTCTGAGGAGAGCCTTATCCCTAAAAGAACCATGATACTGCCTATGCTAGTTTATTAATAGAATCTGGATCGAATCAGACCAACAAACCATGATGATGAGTTCCTAAAGTAAGGCTTGCCAAATTTATTTAGTTATTTTTCATTCCAAAAACATATGGTTGATAGATTCGTTATTATCCTTGCATAGTGTACATCTAAAGGGACCTTGAATACCCCTTTCACTTAAATTTTCATTGGTGAGTATATTTTCATGCACGTCTAGTAGAAGATATTTACTTTTAGAGGTCCATCCAGATGCCAAACATTATTCCAAATAGGGGATTTAACTAGGAGGAAAGATTGATGGAGGAGGGAATCATAGCCCCTACTCACTAAGTAACCATGATCCCCCCATATCCTTTCATATTGATCCTCTAAATTCCCAAGAGATAAACCTTGCAGAGAGTAGAGTATATTCTTAGCCTTATCTTGAATACCAATAGGAGGATCCCACAAGTTCCAACCCAACCATGATCCCAAATAATTCCAATTGGATATGTCATGCAAAGTGAATTTCTTATGATGAGCCAACCAATATTTTATTAATATTAGAGACTCATCTTGAGAAAGGGGGGGTCTATTCAAGATTTTGTTGTTCCAAATTCCAATAAGCTTACCATTACTAGAAATTCAATTAAACTTGTTTTTTATGAGAGGAATGGAGGCATGCAACAACTTCCAAATTAGATATCCTTTGGGGTGGGGGGGTGTTAAATTCCCCTCATCCGATCCTTTTGAAAGTATTTAAAAAGGGGGCTTTATTACACCACTCAAATTCTCCTGAGATCATTCTCTGCAACATCTTAGATCTAAGATCTAAATTAGCTAAAATCGGGTCCTCACCCCAAGGCCACCATGGGATTTGGGAGACTCCACTACTTTCCAATTGACCAGATGGAAGAATTTGTGATTGGATTTCACCTCTTCCAAAATAAATTTTATTACCTCTTGAGCTACCTCTCTCTTAATTCCAATTCGGGCCAACATTGAAGAATATTGAAAGATGGGTAGAGATGAGAGAAGAACTTTCACCAGAATTAATCTACCAAGTGGATTAAACCATTGAGCCCCCCACAGAGTAAAATTTCCCGGAATATTTCAGAGAATTATATACCAATCATTATCCGAGAGATATTTAAGGCATATAATAATCCCAATATATTTGAAGGATCTCCAATTCGTCACCTGAGAGAATTGGCAAGTGCTGGCAATGAAAACAAGAGAGAAAGAACTTGTGTTCCAGGCATAAAGAAAAAAATTAGTGTTATTGATTAACCCTCTTGAAATGAGTAGATATTTATCCAAAACAATTTTGAACTAACCTCCCATGATGCAAGAAACTCCTTCAATAAGGAGAATGCCATTAGTGAACCGGGAGTGGTTTATCTTTTCAACTCTTGAAGTGATTATGAGACCTAGGATACTTCCTGACCTTCCTTCATGTTCCAATCTTATCCCCGAAACCTATACCATAATAATATACAAGAGGGGGGACATTGAGGAGCCTTGGTGGAGGCCCCTAGTGGCCTTGAAAAAACTTTTTTGGTTCCCATTTAACGCAATCTATGAGTTACTAATGCAGGCTTCAATCCAGCGAATGAAGTAGGGGTCAAAACCAAATTTGGCCCGAACAAAAAGAAGGAATATGTGTCTAACATGATCGAAGGAGTTTTCCATTTCAATGTTTATAATCATTCCCTGATCCCCTCAATCCTTACAGGAATGTATTTCCTCATGAACCGGAACAATTTTATCCCATATTTGTCTTTTTGCAACAAACCCACCTTGATTGGGAGATATTAGTTTGTGTAGGATCTTATGAAATCTACTTGCTATAATTTTAAACATGATCTTATATGAAATGTAACAAAGTGATACATGCTTGAAACTTGAAAATGAAGATTCATTTCATTCTTTATGGATTAGTGCTAAGAAGGATCACTTTGTTTCTCCCCCCATTCTGGCCAATTTCTGGACATACTGAATCATTCTGACCAAATCAAACTTTATTATGCCCTAGCATATTTTTTAGAAGTGCGAAGTGAATCCATCAATTCCCAGGTCCTTGTCTAGTTCAAATTGTGTGAGTTTTGTTCATATCTCTTCATCCATAACCTGCTTGAAAAGTTCTTCATCATCCCTATCCTAAACTATGTGAGGAATGTAATATAATGACTGGTCTCTTTAGCCAATTGTCAAACATTCCTAACTTAATGTACAAATATTCATAATGATATAAATATTCCTTCTTGATGTCCTTGAAAGAGGTGAGAGAGGTTTCATCATCCAATTTTATCTCTTCCACATTATTTTCCCCCTCCGAGCCTTGCACTGTGTATGGAAAAAAGGTCATATTTCAATCCCCCACTTGCAGCCAGAGGAATATTGATTGAAACCTCCAAGTTTCATTCACTTTTCTAAGGGTGAATTGAAGTTTTTTGTGTGTTTGTTCCTTTTCTTTTAACAAAGCGGGGGTGACAGGCCCATCCTCCATCATGGACACCACCTGGGATAATTTCTCCTAGGCTTGAAGAATTTCTACTTGTGGGGATTTAAAAATGGTTTTGACCCACTCTTTTTTATTTCCTTTTCCAAGGAGATGAGTTTATGTTCCCAAATGTGAATTGGGGAGACAACCTATAATACCCCTAGGCTGAAACGTAATTGTACTTATAAATGTAAATGAACATATATGCTAGTGAGTTGTGGGTATTGATTGTAAATGTAATTGTAATTATACATATTTGATGGTGAGTTGATGGTATAAGGTATTTGGTTCGGTTCTACACGCATTGAGTTAGTGCACGAGAATATCATACCAAAGGAGTGCACACATTTTATAATGTATCACGCATCATTGTAAGTGTATGAGGATTGTGCAATAAAGGAAGGGTGCGCACCATCTCGAGTTTTGTGTACAATGGAGTAATTTTGCAGTTTTGTGGCGAGAGTGAATTTGTGTATATGTATTTTGAAGCCAATGTTCCTGTGTGGTTATTAGGCCGTAGAAACAGATGTTAAATGGTCAACGATCCATCATTGTAATATGCAATCACATGCAAATATTAATGAGAACACATCATTGTTGCAAACCAACCATGTAAAAGAGTATGGGGGGATAAACTCCACTATATAGGGAAAGGGGGCTAAAAGTTACGGATAAAAGGATAAGCTAGGGGGGGATTAATCCAAAAGGAATATTATATTAATATTCCTTAAAGTATAAAGTATGGATAATTGTTTTATCCTAATTTCTAAGGATAGGAACAAGTCGGCCCTAGGTATTTCTCAACATGACAAGTGTCAAGTTGGGAACATGCATACATATATTTTGGACTTAGTTCATTTTCCAATTCATTCCATCATCATTCCTTCACTCACTTAGCTACCATCCATACCTTGATGTTACTATACATGTATATGTACCTCGGTTATCTTTGGAACTAGATGGAAGAAGCAGGTTTTTAGGCCCGTAGAACATTAAAGAGGGGGGTTGTTAGGCCTGTGAGCATTCTCTTGAGGTGAGAGAATTTCTAGGAATTGATTTCTGAAGGTGCCAAACTGCAACTACAGGGATTTGAGAATTATTTTCCGACCTATTGTTGAAGCCCTGGAAAGGAAGTGGTGCAGCTGAGGGACTGTTGAGCAGAGAAGGGGCACACTTCTTGGGGTGGGATAGGCATGGGGGGAATTGGGGATTGTGGGATTTTAGTTCACGTTAGCACCTATGACTGTGTTTCATGTTGTCTGAGATACCTTATCCTCGTTAGGACTCCTTTACCCGAGTGGAGTTTAGCCATGGCTTAGGGGTGACCCACTGCTAAGAGTTATGTGCAGTGCGGTCTAAGGCTGGGAGGAATGTGGAATATATGCACACATTTGTTGTTCTTTTAATCAAATATGAGTGTCACTTGTGTGTTAATTCATGTGCTACGTTAATATTTATGCATTTTTTTTCATGGGTTTTTCCTATGTATGTTGCATGAGTATTTCTATTATTATTTTGCATGAATTTGTTCACTTGCATATTATTTTTATGATTTAAATTAGTATGAGAATTCAAAATGTTAAGTGGCATATCCCATTTGGTGATTGGGGATGCTACACAACCACCCAATGACACCAAATAGAGTAAACCAAGGGGAGGAAATAGATATTATCAAGCAAAAGGGGGTTGAAGTGGAAGGGGATTGGCCCCAAGTCCCTGACACTGGAGAAAAGAAGGAATATTGGCTTGTGATAGGAACTATCCCAAGGAAATATTTGGAAATAAATGAGAGGTGGATCAGCAAGAAAATAACTAATTACTAGGAATCCAATATTGGGGCTACATAACCAGGGCTCGATCTACGATTAGACAAAGTGGAAAGACCTTTTGTGGGATTAATGTCCATAATATATAAGGGGAAAATTAGATCTTAAAGATGTTTTCTACAATAATCTCGAACTGAGGATGTCACTCTTTTTTCCTAGTGGTGTATTGTGGCGTTAAAATCCCATGCAAAAATAAAAATTTCCAAGGAATATTCCTTGGAGAAATATAGCAGAGAACGCCAACAACCTTGTTTTTCATGATATTGATTAGGCATATAAATTTTTATTAGTATATAGTGCTTAATTGATGAGAGATGAACCAACTTGAACAAAAGCCAATTTTGAGTGGCCTTTATTTCCCCAAGCTATTGTTGGTCTGAATTTCCAGCCTCTAAAATGATATCTTTTAAATATGTGCTAAACATACTTATGGCTAAAACATGGGTTTCATGAGCTCTTTTGTTGAGTGCGTTAGCCACCTGATTTTCCTTTCCTCTTATATACTTAATTTCAAAGTCACATTCACTCAAAAATTCAAGCCATCTAGTTTTCCTAGCATTTAATGTTGGTTGTACAAACAAATGCTTCAAACCATATTGGTCTATCCTTATCTCAAATCTTCTTCCCATGAGGTATTGTCTCCACATTTTTAATGCACAGACAATTTCTGCCAACTCCAAGTCATGTGTAGCATATTCCTTTCATGCTCCTTTAATTCTCTAGACTCATAGCATACAACATGATCTTTTTGAGTGAGGAATCCACCGAGCCCTTTCTTCCATGCATCTGTGCGTACAACAAAATCTTCATTTGGGTCTGCAATCTTTACTATTGGTGCACTTGTCAAAATATCCTTCAACTGTTGAAAACTTTCTTCATATTTGGGAGTCCATTCAAATTTCACTCCCTTCTTTTGCAAAGAAGTGAGTGGGCTTGCAATCTTTGAAAAACCCTTTATGAAACTTCGGTAATAACCAGCAACACCCATGAAAGATCTGACCTATGTGACATTTTTTGGTGTTGGCCATCCTCTAATGGCCTATATTTTCTCAGGATCAACTGTTATCCCCTCTGCTGAAATAATATGCCCCAAGTAGTGAATCTTCTTTTGATAAAATATGCACTTACTTAACTTGGCATACAACTTATGCTCTCTCAAAACTTGTAACACTATTTTCAAATGTGGCTCGTGTTCTTCTTATGTCTTATAGTAGATTAGAATATCATCCAAGAAAACAATTACAAAATTGTCCAAGTATTCCCCGAACACTCCATTCATCAGACACATAAAAACAATTGGGGCATTCAATAGCCCAAATGGCACTACGATAATTTCATAATGTCAATATATTATTCTGAACATTTTCTTATTGATGTCCTCTTATTTTATCCTCACTTGAAAATAACCTAATCACAAGTCAATCTTGGAAAAGATTCATACACCTTTCAGTTGATCAAACAAATCAGCAATTCTCGACAAAGGATAATTATTCTTTATGGTTACCTTATTCAACTATTTGAAATCAATACACAACCTTAAGGTTCCATCCTTCTTCTTTACAAAAAGAATTGGGGCTCCCCAAGGTGACACACTTGGGTGTATATATCCCTTCTTCGAAAGTTCTTCAAATTTCATTTGCAACTCTTTTAATTCTGTTGTGCCCATTCTATAAGGTGTCTTGGACACTGGGGCAGCTCCTGGCACCAAATAAAAAGAGAAATAAATGTCTCTATTTGGTGGTAATCGTGGGATATCCCCAAAAACATCTTCAAAATCCCCCAAGAATAGATGGTCTTCAATACTTGACACTTTATCTCTAGTTTGTTCTTCCATATGGGCTACAAAAATTTGACATCCTTTCTTGAAACTCTTTTTCAATTGCATGGTTGATATTTCTCTAACAAAAATAACTCTTGGAATGCCTTGAATTTTTCCTTGCCTCCCTTCCTCATCAAGACAAGTTATTTTCTTGTCGTAACTGTATAGTATAGCATGGTGTTTCTCCAACCAATCCATTCCAATTAGACAATAATATGAACCTAATGGTATGAGGTTCACATCTACCTTTGTGTTGAGTCCATTCATGTCTATTGGACAATATTTAACCAACTCATTTATCTTTCTCTTTTCACTTGTGGCTAACTAAACTAACCAATATTTCTTATGGCTACTGCTTTATAAGTGAAATCTTTCAACAATGTTATAGTTTATGTAACTATGGCTAGCTCCAGAATCAATTAAAATTGTGATGGTCTGGTTATAAATCTTACCTTTCACTTCAATCACGGGGGATTGATACTCTGCTTATTTGTTGTCCAAGGCTGGATAAATATTTGGCATGCTTTGTCCTATGTCCTTAACTGTTTCGGTTTCCTGAATGTTGTGGACAATCCTCATTCTTTCACCTTTGTGAGGGTGGTCCCTATATAAGTGATTTCTATCACATCCCCAATATTGTATAGGTTGTTTCCATGGCCTTTTCCCAAAAGAATATGTCGTCTTTTTCTCATTTTGGGTTGACTTTCCTTGTTGATTTTCTTGGGATTTGTTCTCGAAAAAGGGTGGCTTGAAGCCTTTTTGCCTTCGCTCTTTCTTACCCTTCATCTTGTCATTCCAAGTATTTTGGAAGATTGGCCTCCCTCTACTCTACTCATAAAGATGCCTTTCTCTCCTTATGGCCTCCTCCAAATCCTTGGGGCTATGATATTGTATCTTGTCACTATAGAAAGAGGGTAACCCACTTAAAAACCTTTGTATTTTGAATTTTTTATCCTTTATGAAGTCCACATACTTTAGCAACTCAAAGAACATCTTATCATACTCATCCATTGTCATGCTTCTCAACATAAGTTCAAAGAACTCTTTCATCATTCTCTCATAATAATTCTCAAACAAATATTTCTCTTGGAGATATCCTTTGAACTGCCTCCATGATACCTTCCTCTCATCAAGGTGTTTTTCTTTCTTAAGTTGATCGCACCACATGGTTGCCTTTCCTTGTAAGTGGCAGGTTGCAATTCTTGTTTCTACTCTGGAGTGATAATCATGCACTTGTAAATATTTCTTAATTTCCAACAAATAGGCCTCAACCTCTTCTCACTTCCTATGCTCACCATTGAAGGTAGGTGGCTTGATTTTCTTGGGTTCACCTTGCAAGATGTCTCTTTCATGCCTTCTCCTTTGTCTCCTCACAAGGGACACACTTGGGATGCTTCCTGGCCCTAAACTTGCATGATCTCTCCTAGTGGATTTCTTTAGGGAATGATGACACTTGTTCATGGCTTTTGACTGCCTGTCATTCCCCATTCTCATCCTTTCTGCTATGGGATCTGAATGATGTCCCTTTTCTAGCACTAGCTACTTGCTTTGTGCCAGACTCTTTATTAGCTTGCTTATGCAACATGTTCAAGCTCTGAAGTATCTCTTCCTGATCCTTCAAACTATTATCATTATCTCCTCTATAAATCTACATGTCTCTATGTAGGCTTCTCATAGTTACATGATCATGTCTCTCTCTTCTTCCATTAGATATTGTCTCAACATTTCCCATGTTGACATGTAACCCTCTAAATTCCTCTCCATGGTTGTAGGACCCTTGGGCATATTCCATGGATGTGGTTCTCATATAGTAACCAAAATTTCTTCCTACACCTCTAAACTCTCCAATAAAATGCACATCCAAATGAATTTTTGTTAGTCGGAATTATGTACATACACAATTATGGAAAACAATACATAATTTTTTCTACTCTTTAATGCTACTAGTCATCTTCCTTTGCATTGAATGTAAATTATGTCACCCAAATCAATTTTATGGGTTGGTAATTGGATTCACCTCTAGAATATATTTCCAACGACTGCTTTCTTGCCCAATTCTGATTTCTAACAAAAAAGTTATGGTTGTCTGAATATTGCTAATTTGTCCCTTTTATACAATTTTATATCTGGTACAAATATTCTCAAACACCAACTTCTGCCACTTGTAGAAGTAAAATGTTAGGAACTAGGGAAACTTTTGTATGAATAATATATAAATATTATGACAGGGAACTTATAAAAACTCTCATATTTTTATTCTAATGCTCTGATCAAAAACTACAACAATCTGGAAATGACAAGTTTGTCCTTTTTAAACCCTTTTTCTAGACTTAGAATTTTTGGCCAAATAAGTTATCCCCCAAACGGTGCATTTCTAGAAAATTTTCACTAAACCAAAATTGTCTGGCTTGATGAGTATACAAAAAGTAGAATAAATAAAATTTTCCATATTTTCCATCTGGGGACCTTTTTCCTCCTCTAAAAATCCCAAAAATTCCCCAAAAATGGCCTGGAATAGTGGATTTTACATTGTTTCAACATCCCCATTGCAAACCCCTTTGGATTTATTCAATTCCTTCCTCATTTATTTTCATGCCTATTTTCTAGACTCTCTCCAAGAATTTCAGCTAAATTTGGGCATCTATCAATGATATGGACCTAGTTCTTTAAAAACCATTAATTTTCTTTTTTCTGACAAATCTAAGCAGAAATGGGAAATGGTCCTCTCTAGAACTTCTATAGCCCACCCTAACCACAAAAAAAACCCAAAAGTTTCATCCCATTCTGAGTTACTATGCTCATGATATGGATAAAATAATATTTTGGCTCCAAACTTGTTTTTTTTTTAGACTATGTGACAATTTTGCCTATGTGGCATCCTTGTTGTCGCGGTTGTTGATGTGGCATTTTGGGTCAAGGTGGTAACCTGAAATGATTCCATGTTACCCTCCTATCCTACCTCGTCATCCTTATTTCTCTCTCTTTATTCTCTTTCTCTTTGTTGACCTTAAACATTAATAAAATATGAATATTTTATGGTTCTCACCTGCCCAACTGGCACACATTCGACCCTGAATGGGACAAGGGTCCCATCCTGACTGACATAATCCACGTGGCCCCTCTTCATTGGTCACAGGGATGGGCAGATCCCATCCCACACCTTTACCTTGGCACACACGAATTTTCACGTCTCCCAGATCTAACGGTGGAGATTGCGGAAGATCAACGACAAAAAGGCCATGTCACATCTCGAACATGCATGGAAATTAACATCTTTTTGGGGCGTGACAAAGGTTTTCCCCATGCTACGTGGCACAATCCTAATGGTTTCGCATGGTACAAGGAATTAGGCTAAAACCACCCTCTACCCATGCAACAATGGTTTATGGTTTGGCCATACCACCACCTCATGCGGGTCCCATGTCACTTTTCATTATGCTACCAAGTGCCATCGTGGCAATCCATGTCACCTCTACCATGTCACTTCTATCATGTCATTGCCATGTGGCCTCCATGTCATGTTGACGTCATGTACAATAAAAATCGAAATTTCCCAAATTGCATAATTTTAAAATTTTTACTGGGGTCGCCATGGAACCCGAAATTAAGCTTGCTAATGGCCAATTTAGGCATAGTGTTAATCGAATCTACGACAACAACCAAACTTTGACACTCTTATGTCTAATTATCAACCAATTTCACTGTAAAAATTGGGGCCTTTTCCCAATTTCGCCCAATTCTTCATGGCTACACTATAATTTCTTGAATTCGACCAACTATAGGGCCAACAGATGCATATTTAGAGATTAAAATTGGGGATTTTTGTTGAAATATTGTAACTGCAAAGAGTATTCTAATTATTATTGATGTATTATTCATTAGATCAATCCCCTTTTGTGGATTGATCTTGTCAGGTATTGTAAATGACCAAATCCCCTTTTGCGGATTGGTCAAACCCTAATTGTAATGGGCTAAATGAGAAGTCGACCCCATAATATATTAAAGTGGTTATAACCACCCAGAATGAGAAGTCGGCCCTGCCAGTGAAAAGACACCTCAGTTCAGTGCCTGCCAGATTGTATAAATAAGAGAGACTAGTGTCTCATTTGTTCACTCACTCACTTGATCATCAAAGCGCAAGTTTGGAGTTGCAATTGGAGAAGAAGAGAGAGAGAGAGGCGCACTTCTTGGGAGAGGAATTTATGTAGTGTTTGGTTTATTCTCTTGGCATTGTATTTGCTATCTATATTAAGGAAGTTTTTGTTGGTTTTTCTCCCCCATGAGGGTTTCCCAAGATAAATGATGTGTCTCTTGTGATTGTGTATTTCTCAATGATCCTATCTATGTTATTGTTATCTAGTAAATTGAAAAGAAACCTAATAATAGCTTAAATCTTAACACGGTATCGGAGCTAAGCTTAAGACAACAAATTTCACAAGAAGAAGAAAAACGGTATTGTTGTCGTACATGAAAATTAGGGATTTTTATTGAAGAAGATTTCCAGCCTCAAAACCATCTAAAAAAGTGTGCCCTAACCCAAGGAACTCTTTGGAACCTTCAGTGCACCTTTTCAGTGGGTAGATTTCCTGGAAAGTGAAACCCTAGTTTTCACAAAGTACCAGAGTACCAGAAGTACCAGAAAACTAGAAGCACTAGTCCAAAAATCCACTGGTCAAGTTTGAGGGGGTAAAATTTGGATTTTCAGAAATCTGACTGCACCATCTTACTCGCCTCAGCCCAGCGCATCTATCCCCTGGATCTGAATTTCAAAATTTGAAGTTTGAAAAATTATGGTTTCCTCATAAAACCCTAAGTTGCAGTTGCAGTTGCAGTTTCCGAATCAATTGCAGTACCAGTTACAGTCACCCTTGAAGTTCTTAAGAGTTGGTAATTATTACCACTGCTATCAGATGGTTCCACTACCTGCAAATGTTGTCTGAGGTATGTACTCACATATGCTTAAAATTGTTAAGCTTTAAAGGGTATTTGTAGGAGAAGGGATCTCTTGCCATAGATCCAGAAGGATCTCAAGATCCAACACATTCAGAAGAATAATGAAACCCAAGTTTGATTATTCTGATATGCATCTATTTGTTATGACATTATTTTGATCTAGATTGCATGTTGAAGCCATGACCATGATACTAACCTTTGGTCAAAATTAAAATCAAGGTATTAGATGGATTAAAGTTGAGATCATAGAGTTTATTCTCTAACCCAACCTTCTGTCAAGATAGCATATTGTCCTAGTACAGAAGACAGGTTGAAGAAAGCACTTGTCATCTTGAGTGAAGGAGACTTGGAAGAAAAGCAACACTCTCATTCTTGAGAACAAAACTCCAGGTTCCAGGTTTGATTGATTAAGTTGATAAGATTCAAAACGTGCAAGTGTCAAGAAAACACTATAGTTGATCTAAAATTGAAGAAGACTTGAAACTTGAATAAATATTGCAAGTGAAATAGTTATGTGTTTTTAAAGCAACCGGATCAATTTGCAACACATAATAAAGGATTACTTATGTAAATATACACATAGACAGCATAATAAATCATTGAACATCAGACATAAACATAGCAACTTGATAAAGGAGTTCACCCCACTCCGGGCTACATCTCCTGGTCCAGCTTCCAATGGATCATTATTATTAAATTGCTCAAAGTGCTCAAAAACATGTCTTACAGT